>JAQQRF010001488.1:0-21483 GCA_030523145.1 Trissolcus brochymenae | reverse complement strand
TAATGATATTCAATTGTCAATTCGAATCACATCAAAAGTTGTCGGTAAATAATCAAAATAAAATGATCCAAAGTCGCGCATAAAATTTAAAGCCTAATTAATGTAACTGAATTATATGTATAGTTTAATACATGCGATTCAAATTAACAGAGAAACTGGAAACACAATATGAATCGGTTCAACCGCTTATGATTACTTACAGTAAATCTTATAACGATAAATTTTGTCAACTTACGGTCGGATCCGAGAGTCATCAGTGCGTAATTTGGCAGACATGGGGGGGTGCTTGATGGGATGTCTAACAATTGAGCTATTTTATGCATCTTCTTTTGTCGCGCTTTGATGCGACCCTTGGTTAATCTGAAATAAATTTCAGGTTTTCTTTTAATATGTAGGAAACATCCAAGTTTGCAAAACTTGCAATGATGTGTTGTTGCAAAATGTACCTTTGTTTGGCAGCCATGCATCTAATATGATCATCAAAGATGAATTTTGCAGACAGCAAGGGAATCCGATTTCCAGATGAATTTGTCGATGGCTTGTGGATTGTTATGTGAAGACACCGTGAGTCGTCCTTGTCCCCGACAACTTCAATGTCTTGCAAAAAGCCTACAAACTTTGCCACTCCCCAGCCCAGTTTGCTCTACCAGGATGAGTTGTATGACATCAATCACCAAGAAACGTTTGATTTTTTGACCGTCCTTCCAAACCACTGTGCAAGCTATAAGATCACTGTTATCTATAAAATATTAAACAATAAATTGATGAAGAGTGACTTGTCACGTTCAGTCAATGTCAAAATAACAAAATGCAGATGTAGTATAAATAAGCATGAATTAAGAGTAACTTTTACTTAGATCGAGCACGTTGTTTATCTGAACACAACTCGTTGGATCGGTCAATGGCAGCTGGGTTTCCGTTTCACTGTTCAAAGCTAGAGATAATTCTCTAACCAAAAAGAAGACTCTTATTGCTCGACGTGCTCTTTCAACCTTAAAAATCAACGTCGTAAATTATTGATCATACAAGATTTTCACAAAATATTAACTTGATAACAAAATCATTGCAATTACCTCTCCGCAAGGTAATCGTTTACTAAATTCAATGCCAGTCATTGGTGTGCCAGTCGGGGGTAATAAAATATTGCTATCCATAAAAAAGAAAAAAAAAAAAAAAAAAAAAAAAAAAAAAAAAAAAAAAAAAAAAAAAAAAAAAAAAAAAAAAAAAAAAAAAAAAAAAAAAAAAAAAAAAAGGAAAATTTTATAAAGCTTGTATCATTTAATTAAACTATAATATTAGTTGTGTGATAAAATTCTATTTACTTTATAAAAATTACGAAGTAGTCCCGTGCTATGTTCTTTTGCTGCCTCAACAGCTGCCAAATGGGTATCTTGTAAAACACCTTCTTCGGAAGTGACTAGTTGTACTAATAATTTGACAGTTAATTCCAGCGTCACAAGCCTTACTTTAGCATCTAAAAAACAAATTGAATCATAAAATTATAACTGATTAAATATTAATCAATATAAATTGTCTGGATGACAATAATTACTTGTTTGGCAACTTGATGTCATGATTTGCATCAGTCTGTCTATCAGCATTTTATTGTAAGATTCCTCTAAAGGACAGGTAAGTAGAGGTGTAAACAATAGATCTAACGCTTCTTTTTCTACACCCTGAAAAGAAATGTGAACAATTGAGAACGAGATACTTTGTGCGACAAATTCAACACTAAGACTAGATATAATTTTTTTTCAAATTGTTCCTTCTTTCATTTTCAATTGAACAAAATTAAATGTTGGCACATATATTATTACAGTGCTTTATTAACTTATGATACTTGTAATAAGTATAATACTTATACTGATACTTCGTTTTGGGGTGTTTAAAAACATGAAGACGTCATATTGAAACTTGAAAATTGATTAAACAATGCCGTACCTTGTTATTGGCCAAAGCATAAAGCAGGCACAAAGCAAATAAAGTCGCGTAATCATTTTCCGTACAGTACAAAGACTGGAGAATCGTCTCCAGAAACGGCAGTTTCGCTAGAGATTCCTCTGTGGCATCCGTCGATTTTGGAGCCAATGAGCTATTCGTTACAAGATTTTGTTCGTTCTCCTCATCTGTGACATTTGATTGCTGACCGTCCTCCGAGATCTCTTTATCGTTCAGTATCGTTTCTTTGCCACAAACCCCTGCACTTTTTTCATCTAATTCTGTTTCCTCTTCGTTTGCCTGTTTCAAATCTTCATCTCTTGTTTCGGCCTCGTCGTTTTTATCATTAGTAGTTTCATTAAAATGTTGCAAAGATTTTTCTAAACTTTCCTCCGGAGGTGAGAAGCCCACTTTGTCTGGCGAATAAACAGGCGAATAAGTCTCAAAAACTTTGCCGGCACCTTCCTGGACCATATTCAAGTCTGATTTCAGGATGATCATTGCCAAAGTCTTGACCAAAGGACTGTGGGTTATGATGAGAAATACTTGCGAAAGGAAAAACAGCGCTACTACTGTACTCATGTGTTTTTTCTCGTCCTAAAAAGTAATAATGTGAAATATTGTCTGTTCTTTGTTTTTTTTTCTTTTTTTTATTTATTTTAATAAAAAATGTACCAACCTGATTTTGCTGACTTGACGCTTTTGGTTGGTATTTTGTGAGGGAAAACACATGTAGAGGCACTAGCAGTTTTTGCAACAAATGTTCCGTCAAAACTTGATTCAAATCATCGATATTCAGGCAGAGAATGTCGTTGAGGTAGTGTAAGTGATCCAAGTGTTCGGCCACTAAATCAGCTAATCTGTTTTGACTTTGATGGCTGTAATAGATTAAAAAATATCATGTTTCATTGTAGAAGTAATTAATTTAATGAATAATAATAGAAAATAATAATAAACGTACTCTGCGTCATTTCTGACGCAAGTATCCAGTTCGAGGATATGATTTCCAATAAACCAAACCAGGTTGCTAAAATACGGTGCTGCAGTTCGATCTCGAATAAAACCTAACATTGAGGCGTCTTCTACTCTGTACACATTTAGTGTTAAAGTCCGTACAGCTATGCGCACCATTCCTTCTGAATGGTTGAAAAATTTGATTGCCTCGGTGTATAATGGAAAATCGTGTGTATGCTACAAACAACGCTTATTTTTCAGATATTTGTCTATAATAAAAATAACCGGATTCATTCAATAGTGCTTACCTCATTATAAAAAAAATGAATTGTATGTGCATTTAATTTCAAGCTCAATGTTTTCAAAAAACTTATATAGTACGCCATCACTTCTTCATCACTGAAGTCAAATTTGTGTACTATTATACTATTTACATGGTTGTTGCTCAGTAAATAATCTGTAATCGAATAATTATTATTATTATTATTATTATTATTATTAGAAAGAGAAAATTTTTTGTAATTTCAAAATGTTACACAATCGGAAAAGTTATACAATAGATATTTTAGGAGTTTTGGATTTCTGGAATGTTGATGCAAATGTCAACACTTACACAAAGATGTTTCATTACGAATATTTTCAAAAAGAATATTGAGCGTTTGTAATAATTGCACACAAACATAGCTACCACACTTTTGTTTCATGATCCGTAAAAAAAATGATAACATGTTCTTCTCCAGAAAAAAACTGTAAAAGAAACAATTATATAAATTCATTATTTGTCTTTTATAAAACAATCAGAATCTAAAATTTTTAACTCACTCGAAAACACCGCTGTCATTTTGGTCTCCCCAGATCAAAATTTCTGCAATTGATCTCAAAGTTTCTACAAGCAATCCTCTGTTGTTCTCAGAAACCGTTTGATTTTTAGACAAAACATTGTATAGGTACCTGAAAATACAGTTGTTTTTCATAATAAATGGCCATATTTTTCATCTTGAAATTTGTCTAATCATTTAATAACATGACTCTCATATACACAAGTGGTTCCGTATTAGTTATAAGTGAAAGAAAAATAACTGTAATAATAATGAAATGTTCAGTTTTGAAAATGAAAAAAAAAAAAATTGTTGAAATTACTTAAGGTGTTCAAGGGAATGTGGATTTTTGGGCTTCCAAAGGCCACCTCCAAACCAACTTCGACTGCGAAACATGATTCTCCCTGCGTAGTTGACGACGCACGTTTCGTCGTCTCTGTTACGTCCAGATGTTCATATTTGAAGTGAAAAAACCTAGTTGACGCACGATGCGCATGAGACGTGAAGAAATATCTGTTTTTTCAGGTATTACGACATTGTCCAAGTTTACTGCACTAATCAGACAAACAGTTTCTTAGGTTATGATCGACTCATCCATTGTTTGTCGTCGTTTGACAGCTGCTCCAATTTGAAAAGAGAAGGCGCTCGATGTGTGTATGTGTATAAGTGCAACAAAAAAGCGCGAAATTTGATTTTTAAAAATATCAAATAAAATTATTTAAAAAATATTTTTTTTTTCTTCTGCTTGTTTTTTTATTTTTTTTTAAATTATTATACATAAAAATTGTATAATAATTTTACCATTTATAAATTTTTATTTACATAAATTATCAAAATTATGGTAGAAATTTGTTTTAAAATTATTTGTAAGATCAATAGGTAATTGCAAATTGAAGAAAGAAGATAATTCAAACATGAAATTGATCCTATAAGTGAACTTGTTTTTGCATTGTGTATTAATTAGATATTTCTCACACATGTAGGAAATAACAACGATCCAGAAAGATTGAGTTGGCATAATGAAAATACTTTTTTGATTAATTTCTATATTAATCAGAAGACAATTTATACAGAGTTGTAGTTACAAAATGTATAGTTTATTTAATACAAAAATGTAAGAAAATTATGACATGCTCTTCTACATTTATTTGAGTTTCTTTTTGTTGAAACAATTTATTGGGTTTCCACTTTTCTAAACGTAAAATATTTTACTGGATACACCTTTCACCATCATAACACAATATCATAATTAATCTACTAACAACAAAAACGTTAATAGAATTGCCTAAAAGTCTATATCTTTGTCTGTCACTTATATTTTTAGGAAAATGAAATGTTTCAGGAAAACACATCAACCTGGACACTTCTCTAGGTGTAAAGTACCTCAATTTTAATCCTCTAAGATACTCTGTGCTGTCCTTATTTGTATCATCAATTTGTTTAACTTGTTCGATTGTTTCTAACAATATTTCCCTTGAGAAGGGACAGTAAACTGATCCTGTACCTTTTGCATAATGACTGTAAGCTTTTGTGAAACAGCAAGACCCATCAGAGTCTTCATTTCTGATGTCCAAAACTGACCACCTAGATTTCAAAATATTCAAAGGTATCAAATATTTATCAGAAACATCCGTTTCTAAAATTTGTCTCAGTGTGTAACATTTTCTACCACTTTTTGATTCTAATCTAACTGGTTTTTCTTCTTCTGCTAACATTTCATGACGACTCTGAGGTAAAATCTTCCTCGCATAATCTGCCAGTTCCTTCTCCAAATTTGAATTACTGAATAAAAATGGCAATTCCTTCTTTTTTGCTATAAGGTAGTACCTCTGTCTGGAATTGGGAATACCAAATTGGCAAGGGCTGAGTAACAATTCTTTAAAATTAAAACCTGAAGATTCTAGACAAGAGACGAGCCTATCTCTGGTCTGAGACTTTTCGAATCCTTGCACGTTTTCCACCAGGATGTGATTTATCGAATGAGATTGAGAGATCAAATCTAGTACATGAAAAAGGGATGAGGTTCTGACGTCTTGACAGTCCTTTTCCAGGCCGACTCTTGTGAACGGTTGACAAGGTGGTGACATCAAAATGGCATTAACTTTGAGCTTATCGACTTCCTTTACAGACAAATTTTGGATGTTTCGATTCCAGTTCAAAGTATCAGGGAAGTTGTGATTGTACACTGATTGTGCGTTGGTGTTAATGTCTATCGACGCTACTATTTCTCCTTTGACTTTACTCTCTGCAAATTATTATTCATTTAACTTTACTTTTGAGTTTTAAATTTAATTACATTCAAATAAGAAGAGGCATCAACATTTTTTATTTCTATTACCTGATAAAGCATAATGCATCCCACCTATCCCACTGTAAAGCTCCAAAATTTTCAACATCATTTTGAGACTTTTGTTTAAAAATGAGCTTTCTGGTTGGTCATCAGTTCAACCAATTTTAAATTTTAAATTAATAAAAATAAAACGAAAATAGCACAACATGCAACTGTCACGTTTTATAAACACAGAACATAACCTCGAATTTTAATCTCAGTCACGCGCGATTCTAATGGCGGGAAAATTGTTCAACCGAGTTTCCTTTAAATCTCAGAAAATAATTTATTCAGATTTTCCACGAAACGATTCTCCTATTATATATAAACAAAATAACTTGGAAAATTATAATTAAAATTTGAAAAAGATAAGTTAAAAGTTAGTTACTGCCGAATGTCATGACTTGTACATTGAGACTTTCCAGATCAACGATCGCTGCTGTATGGCTGGTAGAAAATGTTGGTAAACAAATAAGTCTCACTTTTTGACCTTGTTCACCTGAAAATAATAATGTGTACTTGTACTTGTAGATAAACAAATGTGCCATTTCAATTCACCAAAACGTTTTAGTTACCTTCCCACAGTTTAGTTTCAAATTGTGGCGTATTTCCAGCAAAGTACACATCAGGACATTCATTCATGACCAAGGCATCGCCTTTTTCAAAACTCGGATACGAAGGCAAAGTATCTGGACAAGTGGGACCAAAATGTCTCCAATGCAAGGTCTGTTCTAGCCAATGTAAATGCGATCTTTGACCTCCGCATGCTTTGAAAATGTCTTCGATTGGTTGTCCACTGTTACCTGTGATAACTCGTATGCCGATTCTGCAAACCCAGGGATTCGTTCCTCTGGTAAACGATTTGTAATTTCTCGAATTTGGCAACAAGCAAGGATGCAATCTTTTTTGAGGCATCATAATAGATGTGGCATCCCCATCACCAGGCATAAAAGTGACGTAACAATTTTTTGCCAAGTTGCTAATGAACTCGTCTAACTTGTGCAGGTTTTTCATCAGGTCAACGTTATTAGCGCTGCTTGAGTTGTAGTTTGTTGGTTCACCGGTCTGTTTTCTTTCATTAGACGTACCATTGCCTCAAATAGAAAACGATTCAAATTTAAAATTTCGTCACTAAAAAATTTAAGTTATTCATGTCAGTATATATATATATATATTATATTTTACCAGCAATTATGACTTGAACCACAGCCGCATCGTCCTCCTGTGCGACTTTGTCACCACTCAATCCAGCCAACCATTCAACTAATAATGTCGTAGACAATTTGTCATAACTATTTAAAAGGTTCAGTCCAGATAACAAAACCAATTTTCCAGTAGTTTCGGATCGGATCTTTGCTTGTAAAGGACATCCAGGAAAGCACGCATCTTGGACCTTAAAAAACAAAACAAAATAAGGCATTTTTAATATGAAAAATATATTTATATAACCTCGGAGTAATAATATAATTATTTGCGTTGTTTGATTGCCTCAAATTTACTGCTTTCGTTTTCAAAGCCAAGGAAAGCTGCAACAACTCCAGTTACCAAACCATTAAGGTTCAAGTTGTCACCTATCAGTCTGATCCTGGCCGTGTCATCCTCCAAGAACAGTTGGTCTTCATCGGAACAGTAATTGGTTCTCGGTTCTGACAAAATCAGCTGATCTTCTTCACAGATCTCTCGCAAAATTGACGGCTTCCATTGTTGATGTTTGTACAAAGTGCCAACAATGATACAACTCTCTCCGTTGGAGTTTTCAAGTTCAGCAAGGGGCATTATTGATTTATCTAGAAAGTAAAAATTGTTTAAAAATAATCTGAAATAATATTTGCGAATCTTGGTGATTTTGACATACTCCATTTTTGTTTCGCTTTTTGCGCAAGTTCTTTTGACAGTTGAGATAACCTCGCTGTATAAGCACTGGCAAATTGTTTAAAGTTATTGTCCAAATTGTTGTCCAATAGCGGAGACATATCGAACAGAATGGCACTTTTTCTTGTAATTGAAACGATATTTTCGGTTCCTTTTGTATTTCCATTGAACTGCACCATTGTTCCACTTTGTTTGTCTCTTTTCTCTTTATTAAATAGTTGATACAAAATGATAATATAAGATATAATTTAGATATGAGATGGTTACGTTGACGCGATCGGTTTGGCGCGTTTTTGTGTAAGTTTGTGTGTTTGCACCACGTGCAGACGAAAGCGATTTATAATCATCACGTGACTGCAACTATCCAATCATCATATTCAAATAGAAAGGCGGGATTTATACAATATTTCATTTATAATATATATTTTGTTTATTCATTTTAGAATTATATATGAATTTCTATTAGTTGTCTAAAATTGATGTATAGCATGTTTGTTGAAAATAAAATGAAATGTTTCAAATGAATGTATAAACTTATATATATATATATATATGACCAATGCAACATTTATCGTTAGTTTTATAGTTGTGCTGCGTTTCGAACCCAATCTTTGAAATTGATAACATCCAAATAGATTCCTGGTAATCCAGGAAGTGCACACGAATTACCCCACGAAGTTATTCCGATAATCATCTTGTCAGGATTAACTAAAGGCCCACCGGAATCTCCCTGAAATTTTGATTGATTGTCTCCCTTACTTATACAATTTTGTACACTTATATATCAATTGATGTGAAATAACAATAATTATTGATGCTGCCAGTATCGGATGTACATTTGAAAAATAATTATAATTACTTTACACGCATCTCTTCCACCACGACGTAAACCATAGCACACTTCATTATCTTTGACCTCATATATGCCCAAGAAATCACGTTCACATTCAGTCTGATCAACTTTTGGTAAAATTACAAACAACAAATTTGCCGATAACACTGGATTGTCAGTCTGAAAATGAAAAACAATTTATTTTTAAATAACTCTATTTTTACATTTATCAATCAAATTAACTTGGATACAATGAAAAATCCCCATCCAGCGACGAGACCCCAGGTAACATCAGTGTTATTATGTCCGTTTGGTAAGAAAATTGGCCGAGCAATTTCATTTGTTGTAAATGGTGGATCCACTCGAAAAACGCCAATATCGAAGTTGTCATTAGTAGATTCATAATTTTCGTGAATTTTAATTTCAATAACGTCATGAATCGTTCCACCTTCTTCTACATTCGAACTTCCACTACGGGTTTTGAGTGATGTCTTATCATTCAGTGCACTGAAATATTTCATCTCAATCATATAACTTTATATTTCATTATCCAATAACATTTTTCAAACAAATTGTCAAATAGAAACACTTTTTCTCTCCGACTTCCGGACGGTGGCGCCCGGAAACTAATTCTGGGAACCTAGTTATCGGAAACTAATTTTGCTTCATAAACATATCAAAACACATACATTTTTCATCATTTTTAAAACATTTTTATTATTATAGCAACTTTTTAACTTTGATAAAACGGTTATTTTATTTTACTTATATATATGATAAAACGGTTAGTTTATTTTACTTATATATATATATATATATATTTTTTTTTTTTTCAATTACAAAACAGCACATGTACGTGAATGTGGATAATGTAGGTAGCGATTAATGTTTGATATTTGAATTGAACTCACTGTGAAAGGCAATGTGCTGCTGTTATACCCCAATCTTTACTTATAATACCAGCTCCACAAATGTGACTTTCTCTCAACATGATTGAGAGCTGAAAAAATTATTGATATTGAAAATTTATATAAAAAATGAGACATTCAAAATAAACATAATAGTTTCGTGCTAATAAATTATTCATAGTCATAGACTAAAATAACGATATGTGAAATTATCCAGCAAATTATCCAGTTATCCAGCAAAAAAACTACAAAAAACAAAGTAGTTATTAAAATTGCCCACATAATCGAAACTGCTAATAATAGGAAGACGTTATCGTAGATCAAGAACTAGTTTTGCTATCTCTTTATTATAGATTTTTTTTTCCTTCATTTTCAATTTCAGTAATTTATATATAAAAAGATTGATCCACTTTTTTCAATTTAACTTCTTCTATTCCATTTTTTTCAATCATTATAGATTTTCCATTTAAAAAAAAAAAAAAAAAAAAAAAAAAAAAAAAAAAAAAAAAAAAAAAAAAAAAAAAAAAAAAAAAAAAAAAAAAAAAAAAAAAAAAAAAGTCAGTAGTCGTACCAACAAGCAGATCATACCGATTTTTGTTTCAACTCCTTGAAACTTGGCCAACAACATTAATTTAATCTCTTACAAATCAATGTCCTTACCATATAAGGCACATCCTTGATATCGATTTCTTCCCCACCAACGATTCTATCCTGTGACCACACACACCAGCAGTGTACTATTAAAATATTTGTTACTTCAACTTTCGTGTGTTAATGAAAAAATAAGAACAATCATGGATCAATTGACATTTGAGAAATTTTGTGCATAAAACGAGTACTCAAGTGTGACCTTAAAAAAAGTTTAATTATAAATCGATACTCACATGTGGAAAATATAATCTGCAAAAGTACACGTGACATTTTCATTCTTTTCTACTTGTTAATGTTTCTCGCACGAAAGCACATTTCTGTAGATATGATATCATATATGAACTGATATAAAACAAACGTGGTATTTGCGCGTGACTTAAGTATCGTGTTTCTCGCTCACACACAAACACAATACTTTTGTAACGATAATTTCCGATAAAAATGATGAAAATTGCTAAAATGGTTTTTTTTTTTGTACACTTGTTAACTTGTCAAACTGCGACTAGTATTGTAAAATGTAAGTTAGTTAGAACCTATCGTTATAACGAATTCAAAATAAGAAGAATAAAAATAAAGAAAAAGAGTTAGTTTGGAGACTGATATATATATATATATATATATATATATATATATATATATATATAATGTGAAAGGACGCGGGGTTACGGAATTGATCAATTTGAAGGCAAAGTAACGAAAATCTAAATTTGATAGCATGTCTGCTACGTATATGATAAATTGTGCGCGCGGAAGAAACAAAAAAAGTAGAAAAAGTTGTGATATATGAATTTTAGGTGAAAAATAATTTGAACAAAAGCACTGATGTCTTTTATCTGATGTTGGGACAGTGATTATTGATGGATAAACGCTTGCAGAATAATTAAAATTGATCAAAATGAGGAAGCGCGAGTGGCGTAAGAATAAATTGCATGACGATATGGTTAATAGAGAAGGAAAAGCATGGAGTGTGATAAGGAGTAAGAAAAAAATGAGCAGCAAAAACGATATGAGATGAATGTGTATAGATATAGATATAGATCTAGATATCGAGTGAGAGTGATGTTTGCGCAAGCTAGCCGCGACGACGCGGCACGAAAAGAGCACAAACAAGCCCAATCAGTTTGAGAAACAATAGAGCGGATCGAGCTGTGTAGTCTCTGTGAGTGTCTCTGTCGCGCCGACGGGGTCACAATTTTAGTGAGTTTGGCCGTCGAGGGGTGGCGGTGGTGGCGTACTGCGCGCCGTCAGAAACCACCCTCAGTATGGCACTTGCCGCGAGCCCTTCCCTTTCACTGTGTTACAGATGACGGAGCGCGCGATTACAAGCTCGCAATTTCAAATTGAGTGAACGTTCGTCAAAAAGATAACAACAAATTTCACAGTGATATTCTACAAATTCGTGCAAGTGGTAAGTTGTCTTGTTCCTCATTGTTTGCCACCCCATGTGTCAAACTTGCGTCAAATAGTTCGTACCGTGACGTCATTCTCGCGATGGGGGTCTCGCACCGTCGGCCTGACCGAACCTCCTCTTCTACTACTTGCAAAATCTCTTGGGGCACAGCCACTTTCTTACCGTGCGCTATTCTATTCAAACATTATCAAATAAACAACTTGACACAAGTTACAAGTGGCACGTACGTTTTCTATCGCGCGACGTCTTTGAATGTGAAGGCTTTTAGGAGTGTCACCAAAGTTGAAGGACTCGATCAAACGACAACCAAATTTATTACCAACGAGGGCTATTCATATTTATACGTTTTTCCATTCTTTCAGTGCCACACCAGTTTTGCAAAACTTTTCAACGCACTCCTTTCAACTATTTTCGTACAATTGTTCATATAATAGTGACGCAACTTGCGCAAATCCCATTCACATTGCATACCCACGATTCAATCGACTTGAACATTTTTTGCTTAACCTATTTTAGTAAACTTGGCTATTCAAATTCACCCTTATTAATATTATTATATTCATTTTCGTTTCGCATCCATCAAATTTTTACAATCACAAACAAATTTCAATTTCATTCACATTTTTTATTCCTTTCGAATCGTGTACTTGTGAACAACAGTGAAAAAACAAATACAGTATAGTGCAAGGTTTCGCACATTTTCTTTCAAGTCTTTTATAATGTCGTGCAGGCAATATCGATTCAAACATTTGATCAAATTTATTCTTCTTATCATTGGTGAATACAAACAAAATGAATAGAAACAACAGTCGTCACATGACGAATTAAAATAAAAGTTTACTTTTTTTAGTTGCTTTTTCAACTGACAAAGTGCTCAAAACTGACAACTTTAACGCGTAATTTCACTTTTTAATGGTTCATTATAGTAAAACTTGTCTCTCCTTTGTTTTGTTTAGATCATTGCTTCAAATGATGCATCTAGTCATCGCGAGATATTAGAAAAAAAATTGATCCTACACACACACACACACACACACCTGCTGTTATTTTTTTTTGTTTTCTTTTTGGATTTCTATTATACTTCTGACAGGCCAATTTTCTTCAATTGTAAACTCATCCTTTTTTTATTAATATAATTTTCAAAGCAAAAACATGTTTGTTTGTTTGTTTGTTTGTTTGTTTGTTTTTTTTTGTCTTACAATGGTTCTTACCATTAACTTTTGTTAATTCGCAGTATTGTATTTTTAGGTTCGATAAATAGCGCAAAAGTGTGAGATTTATGAGATAAAAATGAAAAAAAGCTGGCACGATTTGTTAAACTTGCCAGGTGCGGAGAGAATTACAATGCTTACATTTTGTTTGATTGCATTAGTTTTCTGCGACAAATCTTGCATAAAAATCGAGCCGAATGAAAACAATATACAACGTGTGTGTGTGTGTGTGTGTTGTTTTATTGCAAAAGCCTGTTTATTATTAGCTTTCTAATGAGGTGCGTCGTCTGTCGTTTCGCGTTACGTGATGCAAGTCAAGATATGACTGTCATCGTTTACTACAAAAAATTGATCTTCATCACATTCACCTCCATATAAACTTTTTTTTCGTTTATTATCAATCCAATGGCTCACACAAAACCCCCCTTTTTTTATTCTTATATTCTTCTTTATTTCAAAAGTGAACCAAGAAACTTTTATTTTCTTTGAATTATATTTGTTTAAAATTAGTTTACGATAAACCTATCAAAAGTTATATTTGAAAGAAAATTTATTTTAAGATGTTAAACAAGTTTTGAAGATCGAAAATTTAAGAAATGTTTGAATTGTTTACAAGCGCTGTTAGAGTAAAATCAGTTGAAAAGTAGGTTGGCGTTATCTTATTGTTATTGTTGTTTCTCAAGCTTGTGAAACTGTTAGTTATAAAGAGGTTCAATTGACCCAATGCGTAGCAGTAACATGACAATAAAAAATCGTTAATTATTCTTTAGAATCGATTATTATTTTTAGTTGCCGTTCTGAAAATATACCAACAGTGCAGAGTACCAATGACCTGCTATCATAAAATCGTTATTTCATCGATCGATTGACGATTATACAGCCCAAAATATAACAAAACAAAAAAAAAAATTATTAAAAATTTAATTTAACAATTAAAATTGTAATTGTGATTACAATTTTGCAAATTTGAATAAATAGCTAGAAAATTATCTTATAGTAACAAATTGTTTATTGGATTAGTTGATTGATTGATGTAAAAAGGTGTATTGATAATGGTGGTGCTACACTCATCAACGGGCTATAGTGATTCGGCCAATAAAAGCTTTATGTTTAATTGAGTTTCATTCCATTATTCACTTCTTGTTTCACGAGAAAAAAAACTGAGTGAAACAAAATATTGGCACTCTGACGAAAATGTTGAAGCCAAAATGCTGACTGAATAACTCAAATGAAAAGAAAAAAAAGAAAAAAAAAGAGCAACATGAATAATCGAGTTAAGTTAAAAATGAATACATTTGTAAAAATAATAAATCAACGTAATTGAGATTGTAATTGCTCGCGGACGATGATAAATCGTTCGGATGACCCGTGAAACAAGTTCAGTTTTCACTGTTTTGCGTAATTATGTATTATGCAGGGATACAATCGCGGATGTAATTTTTTTTTGTGTCAGCGACCTAATAACAGACTTTTTTTTGCTAAGAATTAGAACGCATAGCTCAGAACCAATTAGCTGCATTGCCACTCGAGCTCAAATTATTTCGGTCTACAGATGTTACATATTTAGATATCAGTAACATAATCGAGGTCAAAATTATTACGACCCATTAAATCGGATTCAGCGCTTAAAATTTGTTCGGATGTTGAAAAAGCTCGACGTTCAGTTGAAAAACATCGAGTTCTGAGATCTGATTGACGTCCTTCAATGGAAATTCGCTGAGAGTCGGGTTTGCAAGTCGAATCTGACGTTGATCAATACGCGACCAAATTACACTAAATAAACTTTCGATGTTGGTACATTATTTAAAGCAGAAAACGTCTTTGCAAAATGCATCGAGAGATAAAGCGACTTTGGCAGAATTATTTCAAATTCTGAAGCGTTCCCGGGAAATAGAGCATATTATTTCATGACCTGATGGGTAAACATTCAGAATGGATCATCTGAATTTTTGTTTAACTTTTATCGGCCTATTTCATTATATTGTTTGTTATTTTTGATTATATCAGCACAAAAATGCTTCTTCTTTTCTAAGAAGTTCAAATTACTTATCATTTCATTTTTGATTTCAAAATTGTCATGCACCGCATTCATCATTTTGACCAATTTCTTTGATCTGCTACAAAAATGGAATCAAATTTGCCAATGTGGAAATCGGGAAGAAAAAGAATTGAGTCGCATCAGTTGATCTTATCTAAGAAAATAGAACCCATAAAAGTATCGCGGGACAACATGTTGGACCAAATATATTTACGATATAGCAAGGCGATAATCTATTTTTGTCATAACAATTATGTTTAATTATGAAATTATATTATTTTAATTTGCTGCGTGCATGTTGGACGGATGAATATAGCTTATTTGCAAAATTGTTTAAATCTAGCTATAAACATATTTATATTCATTCATTTATTTATTGCGGGCTAATTATAAAAAATTGGAAAAAGCCAAGCGAGTCGAAGTAAATTGAATGGAAAATATTGAACCATGAGTGCGATTATAATTAGCAAACAAAGATGAGCGAATTGAAAAGATTCTGTTGTTGATTGCTTTCTTCTCGCAGCGCATTGTTGTGCCGTTTTGATTGTATTTAGACTGCAAGGTTACGGGCAGCCGAGAATACAGCTTAGACAGCTATTGTTAGCCCTAGTTAATCTCAGTAAGATGCATCATTTTGCTGTGCGGATCGTGCAGTCAGCTGACGAAAACACGAAATTACACATTAATGGGAACATTCCGCTCGAGATCATCGAGTGCTTAGATTTTCATTGTCCATATGCTCGCATAGGTTTTGTCGCTGAATAAATTTATTATGTGCTTCGCAGGTTACCAAATTTATAATGAATTCCGCAAATTCTATGCCGCCGCTATATATATATATATGTATATATGCTATATAATAATTTCGAACTGTTATACTTTTTTTACTTAGTTCTTAGATCTTTCTGTTAATAAGAATGGCTTTTTTCTTGAGTGTTCATAAATTTGGACAAAGTTGAGACAAAAATGTTGTCAATGATGTTGTTATTATTATTATTATATTATTTTTTGTTCACTCAAGAATACTCATTTTATGCTAAAAAAAGTGACTATCGCGAGGTAAATGGCATGCCAAAAGATTCGATATATATACTCTCAAGTCCGACAAAGGGTGCATAAAAGCTCTGCTAAAGTTAGCCCACATTTTCTTCCCTTGTCGAGTTTAAAAATAACTCTTTTGAATTTTTAATGAAATGTGCTCATAACCGTATCGGTGTTTGTGTATGTATTTCTTTCTTGAAGTGATTTACACTCAAGTCGAAGACGCATGCTTCCACGAGAGCTATAGGCTCAACCAAGCCCTAATACATATTATTGTGATTAGGTGTTTTACATCCTTGATCAATTGAGAAAATAAAATTCCGCAATCATCAAATTTGTAATCGGTTGTGCCAATAAGGAAATAATACAACAAATTGTTTGGGGAAGGTAAATTCATAAGTTCAAATAAAAATCAGTGTGCTGAGTAAAGTTTAAAATGATCAATTTTTTGGATAAATATCTTTTTTGGATGGAAGCGACTGTATAATAATTGAATTAGTATAGAAAACGGGGTCAGTTTTCCTTCCCACCTTGCTCAGTAACGAACTCTCTCTCCCGTCTCTCTGACGTCACGGAAAGAACGACCTCATCATAGGCAGGGTGGAATTGGGCCGCAGTAAAAATATTAAAAAAAAACACACACATTGCAAATATCACCAATTGCTGAATCAGCTTCTTTTCATTCATTCGCTCAAAAGGTTCTACCATTCACGTGGATGAATAAATATCATCATCAAAATATCAATAAACACTTAATGCATTCAATTTATCATTTCATTGTTTTTATGATTTTACATTGACGAAATTTTGATCTCTTGTCAGATAAAGTTTAAACAATTTTGTTTGTTTATTTTATTTATTTTTTTTTTCACTTAACTCGTGCATGGTTTAAGATAGGGTGTGACTTTTAAATACTGGAACGAATTTTCATCGTTATAGTTTAGATATAATTTGATTTTGTGGAATAGTTTTACAATGTTTGGCCTCGATTCAGGGAAAAAAGCTATTGTGAATAAATACACATCACTAATAAGTATTTGCATTTTTCGTTCGCTCCACAAAATTTCAGAACGAGAAGAGATTAGTTTATGTTTTTAAAGTTTACTTTTGCTTTACCAGATTTAAACAAAGTTTGTATTGGGAAAAAAATTTAATCATATCTCGCTCGGGACATTTTTCAAACAAGGTTTAAAATGATGGCTCAAGTATTCATTTTTCGTATGGTGTTGGAAAACTATAAAAAAAGTAGCGCATAAGTTTGTATTAAAAGTTTCGAATTGGCTATTGAGACAAACGGATCACATCTCAATTCAAATAGATATTATTGTCTCAAGTATATAGTCTTGATATATATATAAATAACTGAAATTAAACAGACAACTATACTTGGATAGTTTCATTTGTTTTGTCAAATCACAAATGATGTTAAAATGAATGCCAAATTAAATATATAATCACTTTGAGAAATTGGCGTGAAAATGTGTGAAGAAAATTCAATCTAACAATATAACTTGCGTGGACAATCAAATGTCAAGCGTTCATTCAAAAACAAAGCACTGCAGTAACTGGAACTCATAAATATGCAAATAATATTTTAAACAAAATTTTGTATTGTTAACAAGTTTTCAACTTGATTGACTGCGCATTATATCATTTAATTGAATAGACAAACATTTAACGCACAAAGTTCTGATGTATACTATAAATCTAGATATATGTGCAATCTAAAATGTTTTCATTTCTTTTATTCGTTCTGGTTTGCTGTGTGACACATGGCTTTCATCTTCGTTTAATGAAACAAAGCTGCTCGAATTCATCTTTGTTACACGGGGAAAACTTTATCTTACACGAGCACATTCTCAGGTTGCAAACTTTAACTCCAAATGAAATGTATATACTGGTGTGTGCCTGGAAGAAGAGAACTTGTCAGGAGTCACGCACACTTTTGAGTTGATATTTGAAAATGATGCTAAATCCAGAACGAAGCAAATTTTATATATATCCACACGCATCAAGAGAAATAGAGAAAGAAGGGGAATATGAATGAAACATAGATGTATATGTATATTTTTACTTTCTTATTCAATCATGTGAAAGTAATCCACAGCATATAACACGCTTCGTTGTTATATATTCCCTTGTGAGCTTGCGGCTTGGTTAAGGAGCCTGTATGATCAATTAATTGGTTCGTTAGCGTATATATAACTTTATGAGGCAGCGTACGTGTTTTCGTGTCGAGGGGATTGCTAGTATATAAGAGGTACAGACAATTGACAATGTAACGTGTAACGTGTTGCATCGTTTAATTATTGTTGTCATTAGAGCTACAGATTGAAATCAACTTATTAGTTATATATGTTGACCGCTGATGCACAACATTTCCAAATTATATTCAGTCAAAAGATTTGAGCATCGTGCATGTCTAGATGGATCAAATTTTGCTTTGAATTCGCATCATTGTGCAAATTTTATTTATACAATGTTTTGGAACTCAAACAAGATGTGTAATATTGTTCGAATAATTGCGACAAGACAAATAGTGTTGTCACGTCCGCGTCGTCAAGTTAAATCAAGCCTCGCCGTATAGGTTTATGATGCTTGCTGAAACTCCAATTAAACGCGTCTCTACTTCGATTTGTCGATGCGATCTAAATTGTTGTGAATAGAACAGAAAATTTCAATTAAACATTGACTACATCTATATATTCCGCTCGGTAAATGACTATATCCGCTTTTCAATTCTATTCCATTGTAATAATTTGCTATGCATGCAATGTTGATCAAGAAAAAGAAACAAATAAGTGCATAATAGTACATGTCCAACGACATGTACCAAATTGTTGCCAAAATGTCGATGATATTTGTACAAAATCTTAAAAAATCTGTACAAATCAGTTTTGTCTGCCTTGGAGACATGCTTTATGCTTTTAATTATAACCTTTTATCACGCTAAAAGTCAACCCACATACATCTACTTGACATTCCACGGCACGGTGATCAAATTTGCAACTTCAAAAACAACAGTCATTGTCTTTGAATTATGCGCATCTGTATGTACATGCCTCGCAACAATTTACTTCCAGCATTTAATTTGACCTTTAAGGCATCGCCGGCGAGAAGCCGGCTTTATTCAAACACATGTCGGCCTCGTGTGAGTGCATGTTTCGAATCCGCAAAGTGAATCGATGGCGCGTAAAAACGGCTCCACTGACACTTTCCAAGTGGCTTATTTTGCATGCTCCGTCAAGCGTGCAAGTCTTCTCTCAGTACAAAACCCCTGAAACTTGATATGAATTACTCAGCCAACAGCAGGGTTCGTCACTTATTCAGCTGTTTATATCTTCAACATCTTTGACTTTATCCCATTTCATTTGATCTATTTGCACCTGTATACATTAATCGTCAATTAATCTTATATGAATTAAGATTCTGGTACGTTCAATGAGATTACAAGTATTCATTTTAGATCAAATTGGACAGACATTTATTCAATGGTCCAATGATTTGATCAATGTAGATAAATTAGAAAAATTATTGTATCAAGAAAAGAGGGTGAGAGGCGTGATCTCGAGTAGATTGAACAAATAGAATTGAGTATTGATGAAAGAATTGAACAGTTGAGCGTGTAAATATATATAGTTTAAGAAAGGATATTTTAATCTCAAGATAAAATAATCAAAATCTCATGTGTGTATAATGGTCAAGTTTTTTCGACATGACGATCAATCAAATGAATTATAATATATTTTGTTATAATAACAGATATTATTAATTTAACTAATAAAGTCAATTTTGAATAATCATACAAAAATTCAACTACAAATGAATAAAAAGCACCAGCACTCGTACTCCTTTACCTTATAAACGAAATGAAATGGACTGAAAATAAGTCTCAGAACGTGCGTGTATATATCAACTTAATAAGAAGTACTTTGCTAGACTTTAGCATCAGAGTAAAGAATTAATAATATATATTATTATTGGTTTTTACATGTTTACATTGCAAAACGTAATATAATTATGTAACATTGTAGACGAAATGCTGAGGCAAGTCTTTATCTAAAGTTGTCATATTTATTCAGCTTATAGCGAACGTTGAACGAATGTTCCTTCGCGCGAAGGTCAGAACGTCTATAAAGATCACTTAGTCAATTTTTGTAGACAAAGAAAAATCAATAGCCAAGTTAAAATTGTAGGCACTTATTTGATTAAAGCAACTGGTAAGGTGCACACACTGTTAGAGTTAACAATATACATATATATATATATATAGCCCTACAATTTATATTCATTTCACGTGTCAACGTGTCCAGTGTATTCATTATTTTTCATGACAATTGTTTATGCAATTATATGGAATTTTGTTCAAGTTTTCAAGTTGCAAAGATAATTGAAAGAAAAAGTGATGAGGCTTGCACGATGGCCCAAATTGAGTTGCTGTTTGACCATGTGAATTTGCGTTCGGAGGTCACATCGATTTAAAAAACGGATCCAATGTCACGACGATTTCTTTTTTTTTCTCTCTCTTTTTTATACTCCACCTTCTTGTGCTTGCTTGCGGATAGGTGTTCTGAAATAAGTTAAACGATCAAGTATACACACCACATGTAGAAAGCTGTACTACAACTACTCTTATGTAAATTGGCTCATGTAAAAATAGAACATCGATCGATCCTAGACGAATGAATGATTCTTTATTACCGACGAAAACGAAATATAATTTTACGTTTGGTGACATTTCGTATGTCTTGTTGTCGTGTTGGTTATTTTCTTTCTTTAATCCAAGCTCAAACTCTTGACTTAGTCCATACAACTGCTGCTCGGTTAAATAATGAACCCAATACTCGAGTTTAACTGAGATCCTTGTCGTTTGCATTTTCAAAATATAAATTATTCTCGTTAACTCAAACCTTGAACAATCTATTAAGTGCTAATCATTCCGCTATATATATATATATATATATATTGTTCCAAACGTTTCAACTTCCTCTTCAAATTTACATATATACCTATACAAAACAAATTCCTCCATCATCAGATATTATTAATTACGTTCACTTTTAATTGCACTCAAATTTTTAAACACTGTCAAATAACCCAGGTTTTACTACACACCTATATTGGTTATTTAAATATTTAGAATGCAAACTTTTGAATTATACATTTATATTTATACAATATTGATCAAATAAATAGGAATGTTACATTATGTTACCAAGTTTTCCTTTTAGTCTCTCACTTCTTTAGGCTGATGAAAAATTTTGTTCAAAAAATTTTAATTTCGAATAGATAGTGATTTCATGATAAAATTGATAAATCTAAGCGTATATATATACACATATGCCCTATATGCCCCGATACTAAGATGATTTGAAGGGCATGCATAGCACAACTTGTTTTACCAGACATTTGTGCTTGACATTGTGTGCGAATCCCGCGCGCATCACTTTCTTCTGATGACAAAGTTTATGAACTTGCTC
>JAQQRF010001487.1:0-10717 GCA_030523145.1 Trissolcus brochymenae | reverse complement strand
TATGTGACACCGTTATGACGACGATCAAGTTTGTCTATACCAAAACTTTCCAACTTTAAGTTTACGATATACAAGTTATATTCTGATGATTTGTCGTCGTCGTCATCATCATCATCATCATCATCATCATCATCATCATCATCACCAACAACATTATCATCTTATTTAATATGAATGTCAAACAAATTTTTTGACACTCAGAAATAATGTTATTGCAATTAAAAATGATCATTTTTCATTTATTGATTTGCGTTGAAATTCTGGGCCAGATGCTATACAGTCAAACATGAAACCAAGGAAATGAACAAATTTTTCAGCACTATTATACATTCATACGCCGCTGAAAAATTTCATGACGCATGAACGAGATTGGTGATAACTTGGTGCGTACAATACGGGTAACCTGGATAAATTCATCATTTTTCATATATAAAAATAACATTGTAACTCAAATAGTATTCAAATGTTATGATTATAGCGTCATCATTTTGGGTCAAAATATTCCTTCAACAAAATTAAAATTCCAACTTACAATTAATCTTTTGTTTATATTAAATGTATATATATATATATTATTCTTATGCAGCAACAAATATATATATATAGTGATTATTTAGAACTAACAAACTCTCCAAGTTATTAAAATCTTTCAGTTTGTACGTGTGCGCATGTCGCAAGAGATTTCAACAGCTCCAGAGACACAGGCCCGTGTTAGTTTCTTAATTCTACTTTGAAAGCGGTGTATAATACTCGTTATCCATTAGATTAGAATAATTAATTATATATTCAGATTCAGTATCGGAAGACAATAATTAACAATCGAATTAATCATTTATTGAAAGGATGAAGCAAATATAAATAATGATGAATTTGCAAATTTAATCATTTTGATAATGTCATTCCTCATCGTCCTGTTTGTGTTGAAACCAAGTTTCTTGGTAATTGGCGTTCTTCGACCCAAATTATATTAGTCTCGTTCGAGAGACGATAATCATCACTATATGTATAGTGTCGTTTATATGTATGCAGTATAGCTTAGAGTTTGTTTTTGTTTCGATCGTTTTCCAAGATGCGTATGGGTTATAGAGTTATAATCATTTAGAGTGGGCCTTATCGCCTTGAACTAAAAAGTCTAAAACAATTTGGGTCGAACGTCACTTGCCAAGTAAGTTATTATAAAACGAGTATCGTTTGACACGATAATCATGACTATGTCGGTCAGTGGTAAGAGCAAAATTAAAAATTATAGATATCCGCCATTATACTACCAATTACCATTAAAATCAAGACTTTGTATAGTAACTCGGCCTTAGTGGCTTCGTAGTTTTAAATCGAGTTCCCCAGGCGCATAGTATTAATCATCCAGGCATATAAAGGATCTAAACCCTTGTTTACGCAAGAAACTCATTACAGGTTTCATGACTTTCGTAAATACAAAGGCTAGCTCCCCAACATTTAACCCAAATGGCAAGCAGACAAACTCTCAAGTATCGCGAACTTGGTTATTCATCCACTGAAAGCTACAAATAGGCAGAGGCTTTATGTTTTTCATATCAGCTCGATTTTCATCACCACCACTACCAAAAATAATATCAGAAAACATTCATTTGTGTTTTTTCAAGTCAAAAAATATATCCATGCAAACTGATGAATGTAACTTTCAAAGGGTTCGGATGATGATGTTTTTTGAAATAGGTTAACGTGCAAATAATGAATTTTTAAATGGCCAAGACGTCGTTGTCCAACGCATTGTCTGTCAACAATTACACCAGAAGAAGTGCAAGCAAAGAGACTCTTTGAATAATAAGTCACGAACCCTCTCGAGGACAGCGACCCTCTCTTTGTGAAGACTATAGTAAGCTCCCAATTATAAGCAAGTTTGAGCATTAGAGCTGCTTCTATGAATAGGGCGAAAGGAGCCGGTCTACTTTAGTTTCTACATCTTGTGATATGAGCGTGAAGCATCGGAAGTTAACGTGTAAATTAGGCGACCGTGTTTTTCTGTAAACAAGCTTCAACTTTCGTCGCATTGTTACCTCTATATCTACTTTGAACAAATGAAATAATTTTTAATTAAATAGAGAGCGCGGTGTGGCTAATAATAATAATAATAATAATAATAATGATAATGATAATGATAATGATAATGATAATGACAATAATAATAATAATAATAATAATAATAATAATAATAATAAAACTGTTTCAATATTCAAACTACATATACTTATGCATGCTTTCTCTTTGATATTTCAATTAAATGTTGTCACATATGAATTGAATGATGAATGATGAATGAAACGTCATCATCAGGGGGTTCGACTTATCAAAATATTATTTGCAAAAGATAGCTATGGAAGAATTCGTTTGAGAATCAAGTTGATACTTGAGCTTGCAAATTTCATAATACGCACAGACATGCATGCACAAAATGGGCCAGGAGGCCAAGGTCTACGGAAAGCTATGTGTCTCCGATGAACCTGTCTCCTCGTCAACAATCAACAATCAACCGACTGTAACGGATCCATTCTTACGTTATTTCAGCAGATCATGAGATTATATATTTGTAACAATATTATATCTATACGCATATATTGTAATATTTATGACATAGACGCCGGCGTGTCTATATCAAAAATGCGAGTTAACTCGAAAGATACAATATAAATATTTGGATCAAATTTACTTTTAAATGCGCATCTTTCTATTATTTTAGACGCGCATGCTTCGTTAGAAGACTTCCGCAGTGGGTTGGAATATATATCTTGTATCCATGACTTCTCATCGATACGGTTTCGTTCAACTTACTAACCTTTTAAGCCACGTTTTAGAAAACCCTCAATTCCTAGTATTAATTCTAAAAAATATGTACGTCTTGAGCCTGTCAAAATTGTAACGTACAAATCCGTGAGCATTAATGTTGTTCATCATCGCATATAAATAGTTTGGATAATACATTTGATATTACTTAATTGTTATACCAATATTTTGTTCATGAAACCAATTGCATGTGCATCAGAATTGACATATAATATGAAATGAGCTCAAATCTGGCCTTTGATCTTGATTGCAGGTGGAGAGTGCTATAAAGTGATTGGCGGTGAAGTGACCATGATAGAATAACTAAATGCCGGATACGTTGCGAGTAAACTGGGCGGAAACACCGAAGAGCGAATGGACATGAAAGAGGACGAAAGTTAAAAGTACTTACGTAACAAATAGCAACAACCTGCCTCGTTTTTCGCTGCAAGCCACACTTCTTACGTTAAGGTGATTATTCTTTTATGATGTTTCTTTTTTTCAACATCATATTCTAAAATATATCATTTGTCATATTTTATTTATTCACCAGATGCATAAAATTGTAACGCCAAAATGTGCTCGCCCATACACGAATCCAACATAATTTGATGCTATTTGTTTACACTTGAACAATGAGAAGATTATTATCAGGCCAATCTTTGAAAAAAAAAAAAAAAAAAAAAAAAAAAAAAAAAAAAAAAAAAAAAAAAAAAAAAAAAAAAAAAAAAAAAAAAAAAAAAAAAGGCTGAAGGAAGAATATGAAAAGTCTTTGTCTTTGTATATGCGGTATGCAAACTTGTTTGAATCATTTTTTATTATTTAACCATGTTCAAGTTTGAGAGAAACATTTGACACAGAATCGATATTCCTATAGCCTGACTAAGCTGACCTACTAACACAAAGTGCATTTTCTCAACCATATAATCATTGCACCCTTTCATAACCTTGTCCCTAACCTAGTCCCTTTACGCGTCCTTGCCTTCGCGTGCGTGTTCCTTTGAACACGCGGCGGCGGTGGCGGGTTCCATGAGATCAGCCGACACGAGACTCGTGCCTCGACGTAATTAGTAGCTCGCAACCAACTTGGTCGATTGCCGGTCAAGTTCTCCCACAGCACTCTGTTATCACGATCTCTCGCATCATATCAAAACTTATTTCTTACAATATCACTTTCCTTTATAATCTTGCCAATATTTGCATCACATGAATATCAATTCCAATGCGATGACCTTCGACAATGTGTCTTTCAAAACATCATAATTTTGACATTTTTTGCAAAACAACTTTTTTATCTCGTATAATCTTTCGGACACACGAGTTAAAACAATGTAACCATCAACATTCTGTCTCGAACATTTTCGTGTTTTCAATTAAGAGCATACATCACGAAACGAATGTTGGAATTAATCAATTTAATGGAACAGAGTTTCTTTTAATTATAGCCAGGAGAAATGAAATACAAACTCTGCTCCAAAAATCACGTTCAAATACATGCTGCGAGTAACAATTTTAAACAGGCGAAAAACGTTTCAACAATTTCAACAATCATTCCGCAAACCAATTCATGCTCTTTTATATGCGCCGCCGCTATTTTTGTTTCAGCCATCATTTTGTGTGTGTATATATATGATTTTTGGCTTAATAAATAAATAGTTATCGATCCAATGAGATATAAAATATTATTTTATAAACTAATTTTTTTATATTTTATCTATCAAATCTGACATCTGACGTCGATCGTCAACCGATGAATAATTTTAACAGAAACAAATTATTATTCTGAACTCTGATTTCTTGTATTTCAATCTTTCAATAAAAATAATTTATACTATATTTTTTATTTCATTTGTATTTGTCGTGGCCCAAAAATTGGTACGTTGCCAATGTCGTATATTCTATTATCTAGGCAGACTTTTAGCCAACGGTCATCCAATGATTGTTCCAGATCGGAGGCAAGGCAGTGTACCAAGCGTCAGCCGTCAACAATAGACACACAATAGAGACATTTCTACATGGGAGACATCATATACGTTTTCATTTAAATGAGTTCGCGGTCTATGTTGAGTGTACATTTTTATAAAGCACACATATATAAAAAGCTATTTATGTGTAAATAAGCATCAACGTGAGTGTTGAATGAAATATACAATGCGCATTTTATTCGGATCCGCGCGGGTGCAAACGCGCATGCATCTTTCAGGCGAATTTCAAGTGCCTGCACTTAGCGCGATTGAATCCCATTTACGCTGTATCCAACAACTGACAACCTTCTCTTCTTCTTAACTGTTTCTTTTTTTATTCATCGTTAATAAATAAATCACCCCTCGGTAAATAAGTTTCAACTTCTCTTTTGTCGTTCATATACAAAACGATGTTCCCATTAGAAATGGACTATTTATTCAATTTGAATATTCATTCAAGCTTTTTAATGAATATTATCATTATTTTGACTATAGTCATTAATTTAGTTATATTAGCACAATCTTTTATTATAATTTATAATCAGTCGTGTAATAAAAAAGAAAAACCAAATTTTAAATGACAAATAAAAAGTGAAAAAGATTTCATCTACCTTTTATTGCTTTTAATATGAGAGAAAATGTGTATGTATTTCATTATGCTTCATTTCATTTTCGCTTGCTGAAATGTTAAATTCAGTTTAAAAGATGAAAATGCATAGACATCAAACTTTATCCATATATAAACAGCATATTACAATTGCGATTCACAAACACAAGTTTACAATTAATCATAAATCGTTTTTTCTCTAAAAGAATAATTCAAGAAAAAACTTGTTACCCCTCAAGTCATATTGATCCGCAATTCTGGTATTGTGTTTTATGTTTATGTTCAAATGAAAGCGGAAATTATTCGTTTTACAAACGTTTGTTTTGGCGTTCCTTTTTTTTTTTCTTTTCATTTAACAAAACACAAAAATAAGTCAATTAAAAGTAGTTCAATTCAGTAATTGAAGAACAAAACCAGCACCCATGAAAAGGCTTTGTGAAATTGGAATGCATTTTTTTTAAATAGTAAATATACACTTTATTCATATCGAGGATGCTTTGAATAATACGTCAACAAAACAAATATCGCAAAACAGTGCATCTTGATCAGAACAACCTTTGAAAAACAAAGTGAGAGACCATGAACTAAAATACTTGAACAATAAACATACACTTATATAACTTTGTCAAGTGTTTGCTTAAAATGGATTCTCCAGTGTGAAAATAATATTATAAACATGGTTAGCATAGCATAATAAAAAAAGAACAAACAGTGACAAAGACTAAAAGACTGCAAATGAACGTTACTGTTATCACAAATCTGTAACAGCGCTTGTTTGTACTCGCGAATGTATTATTTAAGGATGATGAAAAAAAAAGGTTATACGAATTTATATGAAAAAAAAAAAAAAAAAAAAAAAGCTTCTCCATATATCTTTTGCACGAAATTTGATTTAATTAAGATTAATAAAAATCAGGTGAGTTGGTTTCACGAAATCTTTTGTAGTTCAACTTGTTTGGTTGACTCGATCAAATCGAAAACTAAAATGAAATGGCATAAAAAAGAATAATGGAACTTTCAGTTGGTTCCTCCGTTCTGACGAACTCAACCGCAGAACATAGATAACTGATCCAAAATACAATGCTTTTTTTTTTTTCAAACTTGACAATCGAAATGCAATCTATTTACCAACTATATGCGCATCCTAAGATCAACTTTAGCTCGCCATCAACGTCGTCCTGAATTGTCACTGCCAAAATTGTCCGTATGCATCGAGTACTTTTTCTGTTTCCAAAAATAGCACCTCGTCGTCCAAAATGTTATTGCAATTCAATTTTTACATCCTCATTTTTTCATTACCAGACAAATCCGCCATCTTAATTGGCTCACTACGATAGTCTTGCACGAAACTCAAAATGAGTTTGTAATTAATATACAATCTACGTTCTAATGAGTATATCATATCATATACACATAACTAACAAACTGACAAAATGATACATCGTATATTCTGCATTGTACAATTTACGTATTCAGTTGTATTTATTACAATATGAACAAATTACAACACCCATCTCTCAGGGACTTTCTTTTGTCCGAATAATGTTTTGCCCTCAGTATAACATAAGATTCTTTTTCTTGAGTAACAAGAAATAATAATATTCTAAAAACAAAAAAACAAAAATATTTTTCTTAAAAAGTTGTTGAGTTTAACTTTTGGCGAAAAATAATTCATCCAATATAAAAATAAAATATTTAGAAATTGTTGAAAAATGTCGGAAACTCGATAAAACGAGTGAATACAAAATGTGAATATAATACTGCTGACGTATTTATAATATCAAGGGGTAAAGTTTTTTTTTTTTTTATAACGAGAAAAGTCATATCTTAATGTGCGAAAGAGCACCACTTATCTGGATATCTTTGAAATCATTAGAATAACATACATTTTCATTTCACTCAGACGAAATTTATAGGTTCATTTCCTTTAATCATACTAAATTATACATTTAATCACTTAAATGTATCCTTTTCCGGGCTAAGTTAAAAAACAAAAAAATAATTTACACGCGTCCATAGAAACGATCAATCGCGTATAATCTTTGATGAAATTCCATCAAATGAAAAGATACGATAAAATAAATTTAATTTTGCATGGATAAAAGTAAAACAACACAAAATTCTATGCTAATAGGTTCATCAGTCAAATTTAAGACCGAAAGTTTTTAGTTTGACACCATCAAAGGTTTATCACACAATATTGTGCTATTTTATATAGAAAAATATTTAATGCTTCATCTCCTGTCGCTTCATTTTTCTCTCATCGCTATAAGAATTCTCTTTTCAAAAGGATTTGTACTTCCGATAAATATGAATTAGCTCCATTAACTGTAGTCGAAAGAAAAGAAAAAAAAGAAACTCATACATATGACTCACGTATAGAAACATTTATGATGCATGTGCAATGCGTCATTATGTGTCTATATGTATAGATGTTTATTACGGGGTGTTATGCAATTGTAGGTAAATATTAATCAAATTATTAGTCTTTCATGCGCGTGATCTATCCACAAAATACAGGAGGAATCATACAGGTATGATGCGGTGAGTACATGCTGCGCGTTGCCGCAACGTCCTGTATTGATCCGTCGAACATTAGCCGCACGAATTGTCTCGTCTGACTGGCGTGAGCTTCTTCTACTTCTCGAGCTAATCTTTTCCCACCTACACGAAGCATTTGTCACGCGGTTCTTGTTCAGCTTTGTTCGTCATTAGGAGATCTATTCAAACGAAACCTCGAATTTTTTCACATCTTTTTCACGCGCTTTTTGTTTGAAATGAAATAAAATGTTATCAAGCCAATTGTTTGAAATTGAAGTTTACCTGTAATGTTTAAAAAGAAAAAAACTTGACCCTTTTTGTTACGTTTCGTAAATTCATATACGGAATTTGATTCAGTTATATGAAATTATTATTATTATTATTATTATTATTATCATCATCATCATCATAAGAAATGGGTTGTTGGATCTCATGTGATGTCTAAAAAATGACTTTTATTCATTATTTTTATACTTATGGAATTAGTAAACTTGAATGTTTTCAATCATAAAGCTGGACTTTGACTTAAGCCTCTCCCTTTAAGACTCATTGACTTGAAACTATAATCTGTCAACACTCGCGCGAGAACTATGAGTCGCTGACCGAAACCGCAACACCGAGGTCAAGACCGACAAGTGTTTATAGACCTAATCGTCCAACATATTGTTGTTTCTCTGAACTGAGCATGAAATGAAAATAAATTTCGATTAAGATAAATCATCAATGACATTTATAAATAAGATTTCTTAATCATCTCTTGAGAATAAATAATGTTGTATGGTTATTAAATAGCATGAAATAGCATGTAAGCAATATAAGATGGTTGGTCAAAATGCTCGCAGCTATTGAATTTGATCGAGTAAAACCTGAAGAAGCGTCGCGTGATAAGCGGGCACTTTGATGGGGCCAAACAAACGTGTCTCTTTGTTGGAATGCCCTCAGGCAAACTTAAAGCTATACATATATGAAAGCTTTTGAATGGAATGTTAAAACCAACTTAAAAAGGAACTTATTTTGTATCGTTGCATCAAAGTACATTCCAGTTTGACAAACAATCAACTTTCCGTCGTTGAAGCACATTCCTCACACAATATTTCTATTTATTTTCTTTTATATTTTGAATTTGTTTGTTTGTTAGGTATTTCGTTGTGACAGTAATGAAAATGACGTTAATTATTTAAATGTTCGATCGTTCGAGCTGTAATGAATTCGATCAAGCGTAAATTGGATATATACTTTAAAGCATCACAGAGTTAATGAACATATTGAAAAGAGGCCCTGAATGTCAACTTAACGTTCATCCATCTATCTTTTCCTTACATCTGTTTCAAAGAAAGAATGAAACACAACATATGTATAATGAAAAATGGTTTATTAGGCTATATAAATTTGTGATTCTTTTGTTTCAGATGACATAGAATGGGTTGGGTGGCGCTAGGGCGGCTTGCGGGTGGTGGCAGCCGCTTCTCACCTATCCTCTCGCTGTCTTTCGCCTCCCTTACAAGTTCCTTTATATTAACTCCTCTTGTTATTTTCACTCTTGCCCTCACTGCGGTCACCTTTGTGCATGCCGAAGACATGTATGTACTGCAAACATTTATTTTCAATTAATTCTCTTTTAATATTTTGTATTATTAATATACGAGAATCAATCCAAAGAATCAATTTATTCATTTTGTGTAAAAATGTGCACGATCAAATATTTTGATTTTATCAGCTTCTAGTATTTTGTAGCATTACTTTTATATCTGTGTATGCACATTTTTACACTCAATTATCTGAGATAGATCAAAATGATAGATTTTTTCTTTTAATGAGAATAAATTAAATCGGGCTTAATTTATCGGACGATGAACAGAATAATCAAAATAAAGAACGATAGTGGATTGTTACGAAGCGTGTTCGATATTGATGAAATATGCAAGATGCCAGTAATAGGCAAAAAGACATATCGGCATGTAAAATTGGCCCTGTGGAATTCATCTCGTTACACAATTCATCGTTTATATCAAAATTTTTTTTAATTTTTTGTGCTCATACAATATGACCACAATTTAATATGAATTGTCATATCTTCATTCTGAAACGTATGATACGTGAGCTGCATATTTTGAACGCACAAAAACAAAATGTATATAAGACAATTTATTCTGAAAACAATTTCGCTTATTCATATTCTGCTGTTGTGAGCTAATTATTTTATTACAAAAATTAGGTCGTTATAGTCAAATATTGTTCCTGTCATTATTCGAGTTATCAACATTTAAAGAAATAATAAATTAAACTATGAGGATAGGAATTTCAATTCAACTTTTAGTCTGGCCAGAACAACAAAAATTCCTCTTTCAGTATATATCTTCTACTATGTACCGTCAAATATTTCATTTGAATACCACATTATGTAGATTTCAATTTCTTTGTAAAGATTTCAAGATTTTACGTGCCAGTTTGAAATGGTATTAATTCATTGAATTCATCAAATTTAATTGATCATTGAAAATGTGTGAATTCTATGTCTAAACAATTTTATAAACCTGATAAATTAAGCTTGATTTCATTTAAAGTTATTTAGTTCAATTGAAGTTTAGCATAGTTTTAAAATTAGACTTTGATTGCCGAATGCATTTTTTTAAATTGTTTAGGAAGAAAATCTAGTAGAAAAATAGAATTTCAGTTTAAGGGTTTAAAATTGTGAGTTTTTTAAATTGTGTCATAACTTGAGCTTTTGATGGCTACATTCAATTTTTTTCACATTAGTACAAGTTTCAATGAAAAAACCAAAAAAAAATATATATATATATATATA
>JAQQRF010001486.1:0-11481 GCA_030523145.1 Trissolcus brochymenae | reverse complement strand
CTGAGTGAAACCTCCTAGTGGTGCACATCTGGTAACGGTTATGTTAGTGGTACACACGGTACACACATACACACGAAATCTTTATTTCATAAAGAAATGTTCAAAACCAGGAAACGATTGTGACAGTTTTTAGAACGAAAATTTTAGGGGAATGCAATTTTTTAATGGTAATTAATGTTACATTAAAATTCTTAATACGCTTTTTCAATGTGGCACCATACTGGGCAACGATTAAGGTCTAAGAGAGGGAATTTAGAAGTACAATTTCCACTTTCAAAACTTAATTTCCGTGCAAAATTGCCAAAGTTATGAGCAAAAATAGTCAAAATTACCTTTTTTTTGAAGAGCTCGCAAAATCGTCAAACTTCATTTTTTTTAACTTTGTTTTTTTGAAATTGTTGGAAAAAGATTTAACTTCACGAATATGCAATAAAAATTGATGGTTAACAGTCGATTTTCTTCGATATAACGTCTTAAAGACGAAGGTAAAATGTCCTAAAAAATTTTGTTTCAATCGATCGTAGCGCCATCTGAATCAACAAAATGTGAATTTTCAATGGCATGGTTAAAAAGATTGGATTCTGAACTTTCATTTTATTTTTTTTAATTATTTTTTTACGATGAAAAATGACAAAGGTATGTACGTTTGAAAATGTTGAATAAATCGATGAAAATCAAGTGTTACGTTTTTTTTTTTTTGGACTAGTGTATTTAGGATCAGTTCAAATCACGCGCCTGCAGCGTTACGTTAACGTATGTCACCCAACCTCCTTTACTTCCGGTTGCGCAAATGGCCCGGTTGCATAAATGAACCCTTCTCTTTTTTTTTGCATTTTTTGGGGGTTTCTAAGGAGAATAAAGGGTTGTTTTTAAGTTGTTTCTGCATGTTTTTGGAAGTTTGGAAACAATGTTTCTCGATTTCCGGCAATTCTAGAGGGTTTATCGAGTTTTTGAGCATTGTTTGGGAGTTTCTAAGGGGGATAAGATGGTGTTTTGAGTCGTTTCCGCATGGTTAGGAATATTTCGGGACGATCATTTTTTTTAAATGATTGAAATATCTTTATTACTGTAGGAGTAATAATTTTTTCGTAATATTTGGAGAAATAAAATTTTATTCATTGATAAACAATCGAGTAAACGATTATTTTTTATATTAATCAGTATTATATTGTTTAATAATGTTGTATATTAAAATTAGTACGAGAACAAACATTTATTTTTAAATAAAGAAAAAAAATTGTTTATAGATAATTAATTTAAAAAATGAAAAAATTAATACAAATCTCATTATTAATTTAATCTTATCAATAATGCTGTTAATTAAATAAATGGCGCCCCTGCGACTTGATGATAACCGTTCATAATGGCATCATATTATTTTATGCTACTTTAATGTAAGTACGTATACGTATACGTGCGCATATCGAATATACATACTCTGATACTCTGACAAGTCATTAAAATCGCACACTATGCGAGATGTGCTTGCATTGTGAACAACACTTTTGTTCTTTTTGGTCGTTTGGCGGCGTTGCAAACGCGGAGACGGAAGAACGCGACAGTTCGAAAATGAATGCTCTCTCTGTCTCTAATACAAAAGGTTCAAGTCAGAGAGAGACAAAAATAGCGACTGGTCAAAACTCACGTATATATGGTCGCGCAACGCTTCCCATCTCGACGTAAATTTAAACCCTTCGATTTAAACCTCACCTCGTCAGGTCACTTGCGCGCTCTTTGATTACAGTTTGAAATCTCTCAAAATCACTATTTTTTTTTATTTAGGCGGAGTATGCCTAACCTTTATCTAATTAGGATTTGTGTTTCGCTGGATTTTCCTTAATCGTTTCTCATCGGAAATTGTATTTCGGTGGAGTTTACTTATTTTTAATAAAAAATAAAACAAATTTTAAATAAAAAATTTTTATTGGCAGATAATGGTATTATCTTCTATATATTCGATGGAGTAACTTTTTTGTCATTTTTTCTGCTCCAACTCTGTAGATAATTGTACCGATCAAGGAGTTTACTACAAATCAGTGGTATACTGTATGGTAAAAAAACTCAATTCTCAGATCTTAGCTATTGGAAAAAAATCTACAATATCTACCAACGGTCAAGTTATCTCAATTACAAACGAAAAAAGGTTGATACTTTATATCTATGTTAGAATATATTTTTTCCCATAAGGTAAAAATGTGTGAATCATGAGATTTTGTAATTTTATTCTGGAAATAATTAACTCATACAGGCTATCCCATTTTAAATTACCACTTTGAATATATCGGAACCATATTAAAGGTGGTAATTTAGAATGGGACACCCTGTATACGATGATATCATAAACTAAACGTTGCTTTTTACTAAAATTATTAATACACGATAAAACATTCAATATTAGAGTATTCAAAAAGAATAAAAGTTACTTTCAATTATTTGCGGTTTACAAAATGTGGCATTAAAAAACAAAAATTTGATCGCAGAAAAAACGAAAATGTTTTTTTTTTACTTTGAAAAAAATTAACAAATAAACAAAAACAGTGTTTTGACACAAATGGTGATGTTATTCGGACAAAATAATCCACTATAAATTGCGAAAAGTGTTGGATGTCAAATCGCGAGAATTGACAACAAGCTAAAGCAATGTTTTAATGACTTTGACGATTACTCTGGAATTTAAGTCCCAGTCAATTATGTTTGAACGCAAATATTTTTATTTTTTAGATCCTCGTCAACAAAAGTTCTCATGGGTACAAAACTGCTTGAATCGTTATTTTCGAGTTAATTGACGTTCAAAGTCGCACTTAAACTCATTAGCCACAATTCGAAGGTAAAACAATGCAGTTCTAAAATTCATCGATAATTATAACAAAAATCATATTTCGATTTAGTTACGAGAGGAAAATTCTCAAAACGCATTCAATATTGTATGCAATTTAATGAAAAAATAAAAAAAAGTTAAATAGTTATAAGTACGATTAAAAATAAAGAGGATTCTGCAGAGACTCCTTATCAAGAGACAAGATGTGTTACTTTTTCCTAATAATCATTATATTTTGTTTTTCTTATCACCATTTTTGGTACTATCGTTCAGCTAATGCAACAGAAATGTTTTTGAAAATTCGGAATTTGGAATTCGACAGAAGTTGAAGACTTGAAAAAACATTTTTTTATTATAAAAAAGGTTTTTCTTCTGGTTTTAGAGGTTCCATGACGTCACGTTTTAGTTTTAGTGGTACACTCTTGAAATTGTTTTTAATATATTGAAACCCTCTTCAATTGTGAAAATGTAAGAAATGAAGTCTCGCCGTGAAGAACTAAAAAAATTTCAAAAAGGTTAGAATGAAACTTTAAAACGATTAAGGTCGTGTTATGCCACATCATGTTATGTCAGGTTATGTTGCGTCAGGTCGTGTTATGTATGGTCAGGTCATACTATGTCAGGTCATATTTTGTCACGTCCTGTCAGGTCGTCTAATATTATGTAAGAATTAATGTATTTTGTTTTTAAATATTAGCAACGACAAGGATTGAACAAATATTACAATATTCAATTCAATAAAATAATATAGACATAAAATCAATTTGATTAACCTAAAATTATTAACATAATTGTAAAATATTACAAAATTCAGAGTTATTATTTTGATAGTGCTTTTTTCAGGTACTTGACGGAATTGTCATGAAGATTTTTTTCTATATTTTTCACTAAACGTTGGCCACCAACATTGGTTCAAAGTAAAATCAGTTATTTATTTTGACTTATTGAATCAACTTTTTTTTTTGACTTAACGAATCAAATGTTTATGTTTCAATTTGATTAATTATGATAGATTTAGAAACTTTTCATTTTATTTATATAAATTTATTTGTAACCAAACTTATTTTAGACAGAGACGCAGATAGTAATTTAAACTTTGATCAATGGGGCTTGAATAAAAATAATGACCTGTGTATAAAAAGATTGCACCGTACACCGTTTCTCATCATTGCCGCGTAAATTTACGCACTAATTCAAATTACCGACAACTTTCAGTTATCTTCAGTAATTTAATTGAAACACCTGCTTTGGGACCTTGGTTTTTCTATAATTTGTACAATTTCATATGTATATATTTTTTGCTGTTATGCGATAACCAGCACTGATAGCATCGACTTATTGACCATAAATCCTAATATGAATTTCCGACAACTGCGCACGTCGTCTTTCAGCCGGCGTTATCATGAGCGAGCGACGAATAATCGGTATACTTATATCTTTTAAAACAGACATCACGCGAGCACTTTCGGTAGTTCTCTGGTTGTCCTCGAGTTTGCAAACGGCTTCTCCTATCGGCACGATCTCTACTTCTTGGCTGACTGGTAGAGGGAACTCCTTCGAAACTGGGCCAAATATAAAATGAAGATAAATATAAATTGCAAACTTGCAGTGGCGAATGCTCGCGTAACTTACGCCGCAATACTTAATAAGCGGCGCGTGTGCCTGCCTTACTCAGCTGCCGCATCATTTAACCATTTTAGCGTTGCCGACTTCCTTACCCATATACCGCGACACTTTTGTTTTCATTCACTATTCATTCTTCCGGGGATACGTGCGATTGAAACACTCAACACTGGTCTAATTGCCTCTTTCAATAATACTCTTCAATTCGTATACCCCGACGTTTTTACTTTCTTGGTGATAATTAATGAACAACAAACTTCAACTACAAAGAACAAAAAAAGGGGCAAGTTTCACTCGATTTGGATTTATAACATCACACATCGATTTCTTTTCCAAAGTTGCTCCTGGTTTAATTTAAGATGTTTCATAGTAAATATTTCATTATGAACTCTTCTGAACATGCAACATGCTTATTTCTATGATTCATAAGAATTCTTCAAACAAATTTTAATGCGAATTGCCTTAAATTGTAATGTTAGACAAATTTTGAAAATGAAAATCATACAATTGTATAAATGTTTATTGAATTTCAATTAGAACAGTTAGTATTGCACGAATACGAACCAGATACAATATAGCATTTCGATTTTTTTTTCTAAATAGTAACAAAGTTAATTCCAATTTGGAATAACTTTTATAATAAATAAGTATTTAAAATCGAAGACCTCAATTCTTAATTTGTCCTCTATATTGATTACATTTAAATTAAAGACATCTCAATAAAGTCAACTTAAGTGACACTCAAGGAAATTATCGAGAGAGTTTCAGGTTATTTTATGACTTGACTATTTTCGAGACTTATTTTCATCGCATTATAAAAAAATCGCAAAGTAATGGTGATTAAATCGTAGAAACAACATTGCAAACGATGTCTTCAGCCTGAATGTCTGATAAGCTGATGTTGTGATAAAGCCGATATGCTATAATGCAACACAAGTCAAAGCATAATAACCGAGCCGAGGATCGAAGCAACGTGTGTGATGTACATTAAAAATGAGCGTTGCTAATGGGATGTTGAAAATGAGTTAAAGCGCCGACTTAATGAATTGTTTCATTCAATCATCAAAGTAGTCGAATGAATTTGTACAATGAAATTCAACACAAGATAACAAGACAATCAGATGCGCAATAATCACTGTCACAAGTCTGTCGTTGATTTTTTGTTATTAACATTATGTATTTTTCTCATTGTTTCATTTCTAATAAAACAAACAATTATTGTACAGAGAAGCATTAGTCTAACGTTTTCAGACACAAATAAACTATATATACAGGGGGTCCAAAAAATATGGGATAAGTCGAATTTCGGTGAAATTTGAGATTTGTATGCAAAAACAAAAAAACCAGTATTATTGTCCAATATTATATAAAATCTACCTATCGATATCAATACGACCTTTCCACTCACCTGTGAGTGGGACAGGGAGCAACTTTGAAAAGTTACATTAAAACTCTTATTTTCTATTGCAGATTCAGATTCCTTGCATCAAAATACCTAAGTCTTGTCGGAAACATTTTTCAAAATTACTTTCTGTAGTAACTTTATTTTCTGGAGTTCATACTTTTCGGACACCTTGTATATATACCAGAGAAATAAATTCTATATGTCTGACTATGTATGCAAAATTAATAGAACTTATTTGAAATGACTGAATAAAATTTCACTAGTCATATTGAAATATTATATTATATTATATGAACAGTTTTTTATCAAATTAGTTTAAACAAATTTATTTTTAACCGTTTTTGTCTATTTACTTTAACGATATCATGTTCTAATAAATTACCATCCTAAACCATGATTAATTAATAAAGTAAAATGTGATTTGAAATAGTACATGACTTTTTAACGTAGTTTTAAAACAGCAAAAAATTTTCACTTCCAAAGGACAACTCAATTGTACCACTCCTAATTTAAACAAGATTATGTAATTTTAGGTGAGGATCTCTGGAAGTAAAATTTTAAATGAAAAATGAACTAATAAACTGTATCGGTAAGGAAGATATTAATGAAATCCATTAAATGTGAAATTAAAAGAAGCATCGATATAGCCACGATTCCTATCATGGCAACGAATCATCGATAATCAGCTTGCGAACGTCAAAAAAACCGGTGCTTCATAAGGAAATGAAAGTCTGTCAGGGCAAGCACGCTGAGGACGAAATATCAAAAGGCTCGTCATTGAACAGACTTATACGATCATTACCTAATTTATATGCGCACAATTAAAAAATGTATATAATACCATGCAAGTTATTTAACACGCGACGTTTGTTGCTCTGCAATACTGCTCCAGCAATTATGCACGACTGCAATGAGTAATTTATTACAAACCTTCGTCGTTAATTATCTCTTTCATTCATCAACACTTAATTCGAAATTCGTTGAATTACCAAGAGCGCATTTTCATTGTTTGCATCTTGATTCTGCATGTCAGTCAAAAACTCATCTTTAAACATAATTCCGGAAAAGATAGATTTGTTATCAGAATATTGAAAAAATATTTTTCAAAATTAAAGAATTTTGATTTTTTTTTTAAATTTCAATTTTTTTAATATTATATTGGTTAAATAATAAATAGGCTAAAACAAAGAGGAAGATTGATTGGCGATTCAATTCCGTTCATTTCTGAATCGGCCGAGTAAATTAGTGGTCTTATAATACTTTTACTTTTAATTCGTTTGTCGAGTATTAAAACTGAGCATGGAAAGTGGATACAAAAAAATGGCTTGTGCAGAGATAATGTGCGCGTGCGTAATATTCTCTTGATCTTTTGGAGCATCGAGGATGCAGAGACAGAGAATACGCGCCGTGCAGGTGGCCTTTTCCATGGCCACCTGTATCACGTGTGTCTTTCACACTGTATCCGCGTTTTCCCATCTGTGCAGTCATTACATTACACGCGTCACGCGGGTCATTACATCGTACCTTCACAAAGCACTTCACGACCAATTTTCCAGCATCGTGATAATCTTGTATTTTTTTACCTTAAAGTACGTCTTCTGTTTGATTTTCACTGATTATTGCAAATTGCTCTTCATTGTCTTGCATTTTAAGTGAACCAAAAATTGTCCAAAATTAGAATTAATTTTAAATCAAAATCATGATTAACTAGTACAGTATAATGGTTTTTAAACATTTCTTCCGGGTATTTAGTAGAAATGTAATTCTTTGCCCTATGTTTACTTTTAAAGGGCCAATCAAGGCCACTGAAATTTCTGCTTTGAATTTTAGAAACGAAAGTATAGTTAGTATAACCAAATTTGAACAAATTTTGTATGAAAGTGTTTAAATATAAATCAAAATCATAAACTCAAAAAAATTTTTATAATTTGTTTGTGACAACAATGATATATGCTTGACATAAAAAAATAATTAATTAAATTAATTAATTAAAGTTTCATATTTGAGAGACATTCCTTTTTATTTCTAAGAACTATTGTTAGTTTTTCTTGACTTGAGCCATTGCTGAGCAAAATTTTTATTCGAAAATTACAGATTGTTATACAAAACTTTTTCTGTAATAAAGTAATAACCTCAGTATAAAAAATTTATCAATTTTTCAATTACTTATTAAATTTAATTTTATCTATTTTTCATGAATAACAAAAATGATACAATACCGGATGAATTGCTCTTAGTATTTAGTGCATTCTCAGGGCATGCCCTGCAGTTGATCCGGAAAGATCAATTAGTTTTCGATTGTGATGATAATATGCAATTGTAACCAGCGTTTGGTGTTTATTTGGAACAAAATTTGTATTTTAATTTCTTTCGAGGCGTTATCGTGTGTACTTCCATAACGTTCCAAAAGCAAATTGAACAAATGATTCTTGAATGTCATATCATGCATGTGTAGCGGGATTCCATCTGTCTGTAATTACATCACGGGCACACGAGTAGCAATCATGTTGGCGCGAGAAATGAAAGCGAGGAGTTTCCAATCACCGGGATGGACTTCTTTTCGATTTTTTCCCTTTACCCGACCGAGGCCAATTGCGGGCGCATCGCCCACGGGTCGGGATGATTTTACGATTGACGAGAGTTTCGATTCCGTTATCACTCATCTCACCCAAGTGTACAAGTATAAATATGCGTGAACGCGAAGCTTATGAGGAGAAAGCCAAGATTCCAAGGCATGATAATAACCCCTCGTGTGCGGCAAGTCCCGAAATTGAACAGCTTATTTTGAAAAACAATTACCTCTCCGCCATGTTTTTTCTAGTAAAAATATGATTGGGCGGTCCGTACAAAGTAATCGAGGCCTATAGAGGCGTTTAAAAATAAAAATAACTTTTCATTAAAGCTTAATTTGGCGAAATACGGGTCAATGTTTTTTAGTCAGGGGATCTGCCCCCAACTAAAAAAAATAAAAAATTTAATTGAAAAAAAAATATAAAAAAGCAATTATAAAAAAATCATAGAAACAATAAAACGAACAATTAAATTATGAAACAAAAAACAGTAGAATAAACAACAATCAAACAGACAATAAAAAAAACAAAAACAAATTAATAAGTTTAAATAACACAATAACTGGATTATAAACCTTTATTCCTGTACAAGTAACAATCTTTCAACAAACTTCTTTGACATAAAGTGACCAACTGAATACAAATGTTTTCGAAAGTTTCTCAACGTTTCCGAAAGTTCCCTGACGTTCCTGAAAATTTCCTGTTAATTTTGAAACAGAGCTCTAACTATCCTGTCGAGGAGTTCAGGGTAGAATGAAGATACCGAACTCTGACTTTTCAACCTAGCCATGAAAGTCCTAGAGGGTCGTCCCTATGGGTTATGATCCATCTCTCCACAAAGCTTTTTCCAGGAGCGTCGCTTGCTGGCCTTGATAACTTTACCGAGGGTTCTTGGAGCCTCAGTATAATGATCTCTGAGCACTGCAAATGTTGTGCGGTCTCTAGCACATTGTGCTGTTAAAGAGCTTTGCAATTAAAACGTCTACGCATTTCCGGCCCTGCTTGATAAGATTCATCAGTTGTAAGACCTTGAGGTCTATTGAGACCTGTATTTCGATACCTTCTCCCATCATGATAGGGAGTACTTTTCGATTGAATGATCGCGGATTCCAAAAGTAACCTCCCACAGCTGTCACGAATTGCAAATGTCACGTTAATGACAGCGGAGTTATCATTCGCCATGAAGATAGGGGTTTCTCCGCTGTTCATAACAACCACATTTAAGGATGAGAATGTGTCGAGAAGAGGTTCACCTTGCCTGTTGGTCAATAACAGCCTGCTACCCGATTCTGTGGTCCCCGCGTTAAAGTCTCTTGCAACGATGGCGGGTCGCTTGCCTCAAAGGTCGTTCATGATTTCATCCAAAATTTGTTGGAATTCTTCGGTAGTAGCTTTGGGAGGAGCATACACACTGTAAATGTAAATGTGTAAATAAGTATCTACGCATTCAGATCGTTGCTCTGCCAGAGCTGTCTACCATCCAAGATCTCGAGTTCTGGATATTGCGATATCGTTCACAAAGTATAGTGAAGTCGATATTCATCTTCTGTAACGACTGCTAGATAATGTCTTGAGCAGCTTTAGAGTGATTTAGGTTCAGTTGGAGGAATCTCTCCATGTAGAAATTTACAGTCGGTACAATACTTTATCAGTACCAACGACTCTTGGCCAACACTTGGCTGTTAACTTTGGGGCGATACTGCTTAATAAACACGATTTACTCTGACTCAGTATTTTATTCGATGCTTGGAATTCTGTATTGATACAGTACTAATAGAGTACTATCGCCAATGGTCATGATTTTATCAGAACGGTACCGATTTAATATATTTTCGGTAGCGATTTGATACTGCATTACAACAGTACTCTGTTGCACTGCTAAAGTACTAATTTCAATAAATCTCGTTCAGCACAATAATATTTTTTGGTTGTGGTGTATGAATAAAGATTTAAATCAAAGAATAAACCAATATATGTATTTATGTATTTATTATCAATGTATGTCCACATCTACCTATCTACCTATCTCTTTTTTGCAACATTTTCGAGGATCTTAAAGGGGGGGCTGATAAAGATGTTAATATAAGAAGAAAAAGGCGGAAATAGCGGCGATAATTTTTTTGGGGTTAATAAAAACGTACAAAAAAAGATTCAAGGTCATTAATTAAAATTTATAAAAAAAAATGAAAAAAAAGAAATAAAAAAAAGTCTCAAGATCATTAAAAATTACAAAAAAATTGAAAAAAAAGAAAGAGGCAGAATGAATTAAACAATAAAAAGTTGATTATGATATTATAATTTTTTATTACAAAGGAACGAACAATTACATTTTAAAATAAATTAATTTAGCCTCTGTTGGTGTATGAGCTGGTCCCCTGGCACTAAAACATAATTAAAAAATATAATTAGTTTGTATAATAATGTTTCTTCTACTAAACGCTGCTCCCGCTGGAGCCTTCACTCTCTTCTCCGTAACTTTCTGCGCCACTCATATCTGCACCACTTATATCCGCCTCACTTATATCGGCTTCACTTCGATCTGCTTCACTCATATTTGCTTCACTCATGTCTTCTTCAATAATTCTAATAGATCCATATCTCCAGATTCATTTTCAAATTCTTTATCACCAACTGTTGCCTCTTGTACCTCATTTTGTACCATCTCATTGCTCTGGGTTTGTGCAGCATCTTCAGTAGTTTTAGTGTATGTTAACCCTGAACATGCGCACAAATATTTATTATATTTATATTTTATATTTATTTAGCTGTTGATAATTAAAAACAGCATTAAAATATTACCTCTTTTTAAATAAGCAATTTTCTTTGTTATATATGATCTAGTTTTTTCGACTTTCATGTCAATTTTCACTTCATCATGTTTTAATGTTTCTTTCAGCCAATAACGATATATATCTAAAAATCAATAAAATCATGTTGCATGTAGTAATTTTTTGTAATACAAAAAACTGTTAGAGTTTAAATTCTCGCGTCTAATTCTATTTCGTTTATTCACGTTGGCTACTCTTTTTCTCCCACTACTCTTGATCGTTGATCATGCCAATTTT
>JAQQRF010001485.1:0-11497 GCA_030523145.1 Trissolcus brochymenae | reverse complement strand
TGGCGCTCTTCTCGTTAAATTAATTTACAATCATATTATTAATTTTAATTAAAGAAATCTGTAATGTCGGTAACTCCCGGTTTCACACCACCTTAAACTAAATATTTAGGTTTGCTCCCATTAGATTTAATGTATTTCACTATTATATTCATTCTTTTTTTTTTTTTTTGATAACTATTGAGCAAATATTTGTTAAATTTATACTAAGTTTATTTTCGTGTTTGCTTATTACATATATATATATTTTTTTTTTCATGAAATTTGTATGAAGAAGTGAGTTAATACCTCCTTAAGGTGAAATGTCGTGTAATCTATCTATCTCTCTCGCACATTTTAGTTATTTTCTAATTTATTATTATTTTTTTTTTAATACAATGCATTAAAAATTGATTTTGTTGCAGTCAAACGATTCTCCAAAGATATAGGAAGCACACAAAAGAGCTATTTTTCAAAATTTTTTTGTAAAGAAATAATAAATTAGAAAATAACTAAAATGTGTGAGAGATAGACAGATTACACGACATTTCACCTTAAGGAGGTATTAACTCACTTCTTCATACAAATTTAACTGCAAATTTAACAAATTCAACTGTTACACAAAACATGTTTTAATAACTATAAGACATTTTTGGAACTTAATGTGGTTCAAAGTTGACAATTTTTCGGACAATAATTTTTTATTGAATCAATGCCTGCAGCACCATCTGTTGTGGGTTAAGATATTTTTAATGAAAAAGTTTAGAGGCTGATATTCTAAGCTTCAATTTTGCTAAGAAACATTGTGTTTGGACAGAAAATGTCTTAGTTATGGCCGTTTGAAAAATGGCTTTTTTTCGAAAATTTTAAGGGTGCTTGCTAATTTATTGTTGTGCCTAGTGTAGATATATTTTTTATTAATTTCTTAACATGTTGGCTGTATATAAATTAAATATAGGATAAAAATTCTGGTATTTTTGAAAATAGCCTATTTTGAGAATAGCCAATGTGGTTAAAAGACAGGCAAACAGACAAACGTAATGAATGATTTGTATGCTAGTAGAGATCATGAAAATTTTTTAAACGAGACAATTTTCTGGAAAAGGTTCATTGTTTACCTGATTTGAGCTTGTAATCACCACCTGTCTTCCCTGTCCCGGTCCCGTGGGCATTATGTATGTAAGCCTCGGTGGATTATTATTCTAAGATATAATAAGTATAATTAAAAAAAAAACAATCAATTAACAAATATGTTTAGAAAGGGCAGGTGTATATACAAACCACTAGACTTGTCGACGTCAATTGATTCGCTGGTTGAACTACACGAATGTTGTTAGGTTGATTTATGAGGCTTCCAGAAATCGTTTGTATTACTCTTTGATATCTAGGACTGTTGACTGTCTGTGAATGTTGCACTGTATTATTATGCTTCATAATTGCATCTGAAATCACCGTAGGCTGTGATATTGCCTGGGTTAAAATTGTAGATCCTCGACTCGGTGCTGTGAGTAATAGTTATTATAATTAAATTGTTTCTTGATAATCATTTTTGATATTACTAAATTACAACTCACTTTTCTTTTTATCTTCTTCATCTGTCAAATCTATAAGGTCATTAGATTTGGCAATTGGTTGATTCTTCTGCACACTTAGTGTAGCTATTTGTGCTCTGTTAGTTGGACTAGTGATGCCATTGATGACAACATGTTTCTGCTGCAAGTGTATTTTTGGAGATGTCTGTAATATTGAATTGTAAAAATTTTAAAACATTGTAACTTCATAATTTATCAATTAATTAAAATTTTTAAATAATCTTCACACCTGATTGTTAGTAGCGGTAGTAGTACGAACAGCATTACTTGGAAGAGTGGCTGTTCGAGATACCTGTGGCAGTTCTGTTGATTTCGAAACGACTAAGGCAGTGGTTGTTGCAGTCAGATTTACTGACTTAGCAACAGCAACAGTTTGAGGACTTTGCGTCGAAATCGTAATGGAAGATGTTGTGGAAGCAACTCTTCGGGGAGAATTCACTTTTACCCGCCTTAAACCGCTAGAGTTAGACCTTTGTTGATTTTGTCTCGTGGAATTAACACCGGCTAATTTACTTCCTTGCACCTGACGCAAAGTTTGTATTCCTTGGTCCTAAAAAAAATAAATAAATAAATAAAACAATTGATAAATGACAAAAGCAAATAATTATAAAAAAGAATGATAAAAAATATTAATTACTTACCGATAACAGTGTCACTTGCAATCCAACAGATCGATTAATTTTGATAGGTGCAACGTACTTATCGCCACTGGATTTACGATCAAGTTCATTACGCTTCAGTACCATCTCGAAATCTTTCAATTGTTTCGTTAGTTGTTGACATCGTGCTTTCATAGCTTCTTGATTTTTTTCGTTTATCTGTAATTGTTGTTTCAGTTTACCGATTTCGCTGTTCATTGTGATTGCTTCTGCACACTTTTGCATCAACAAATCCACGAGACCCTGAAAAACAGAAAAAAAAACATGTGATTGCAATTTAACTTGAAAATGTAGTAGTAACCTTATATATATATAGTATCCCTCTTTAATGAGTTAAAAAATGTTATGTATTCGTAAAACAAGTCAGAAATAATATATGATATGATACCCATCAAATTACTTGTTTTTTTTTTTTTTTTTTAATTGTTGAGGTTTTCTCACTTATAGTTAAATTAATAAATAAATCTTAACGATGATTAAATGAAGATTGTTTTCAACTTTACCTCTTGGGTCATCTGACTCAACTTCTGTTTATTCTTAAACAAATCTTGGAGTTGCTGAAGATAAGTTGATTTTTTCTCAGAGCTACTCGGTTTTCCATCAAACTCAATACTCTTAACATCTACTTTAGCTTTTTTTGCAATTTGATGACTGCAATCACCATTAATGATGTTCGAACTACGTTTAAGACTAGAAGGAGATGATGTAGCTTCTCGTAATGTCAACTCGTCGTTTGTATTGAGTTGAGTTTTTTCTACCTCTTCAATTATATTGACACCTGCCGATCCGTACAAATTTTCATTACTCTCTTCGATGTCAACTTCTTCAATCATGTGACCTTCATCCCTTTTATCTTGATTTTGGTCCATCTGAGTTTCGTTCGATTCCGGATTAAGTTGCTCTTCTAGACACAAATATTTAGCATTGATTATTGTGTGTTCCAGGGACAAAAAAAATTTAATTTACAGTAATCAATGTTATTTGTACTTGGGCAGAGACACTACCGTGTCACTGATTTAGTCATTTCTTGTTCTTTCACACTACATTTATAATTAATCTATTTATATTTGGTTTTTGTTGTTGTTGTTGTCTATTTATATTTGGTTACAAATTGTGTTTTTACTTTGTTGACACGACGCCACCTTACAAAAGATTTCGTAACGAGATGGCGCCACTGTCCATAATTAAAAATTGAGAAAAAAACAAAAAGAGAAAGTGTAACAAAACACAAACTCATCGTCCATATGTTAATAGTTTTATAATTCAAATTTTCTTATCCCTGTAGTGAGTAAACGCTGAAATCTCATAAAATATTACTTGTTCAGCACCATCTGATGGTACAAGTTAAAACTGTTTAAGTTAAGTGAATTTTTTCAAATTTATCATTTATTTCTCTAGTGAATGATTTTTTTCCAGTTCCAGTTTTATATCTATAAAAATTGTATTTTTTGATAAATAGAAATAATGATCACTATATAAAAATTCAAACTTTCCATATAATAATCATACTTATACACTTGTTTGAGCAACACCTTTTTAAGGTTTTGCGCAACATCATTAAGACTTAATGGAAGCAAATTTTTTAATATTAAAATAAAAGAATCTGACGTTGAAATTTAGAGACATTGCATTTAACTTTAAAAATGTAGAACAAATTTTTCGAACTTTTATCAATGCACAGAAAAAGTTTTTAGGGCGATCAAAAATCATCTAAGAGAAATTTTTATTTAAGAAATCGCAGAAATTATTTTCTGTCTGAAGATTACTTTAAAAAAAAGAGCTCGATCAAATGAAAAATGTATGTGCATTTTATAAAATTTATAAGGTAAGAAAAATTGTTAGGATAAATAAGTAATTTTTGTTCCAACAATCTGTCGACAGTATGCAATAAAAATTGATTTAGTTGTATTCAAATATTTTTTAAGGCGATAAATGAGGGTCGGCGTTTACGAAAAACGCAACAAGGTCCTTTGCAAAATATAATGATTAAAATATTAAACAAAATATATCCAACGATTTATATAATTACAAAGAATCGTTGGATGTATTTTTTAAATATTTTAAACATTATATTTTGCAAAGGACCTTATCGCATTTTTCGTAAATGCCAACCCTCATTTATTGCCTTAAGATATACAAAGCCCTCTAAAGAACTTTTTTTAAAAATTATTTGTCAAAAAATAATAAATCAGAAAATAACTAAATTGTGCGAGAGAGACAGAATGTCCCTATGGCATTTCACCTTAATGAATATCACTATAAAATATTGGAATTTATATATTTTTTCTATTGAGAACAGCAAACTTATTAGCAAAACAACTGACAATTTTCATTTGTCATTGTTTACTTTATTTTACTTTACTTTTATAACCGTAGTTATTAAGACAAACTATTTTGATTTTCTTGTCTGACGTTTAAAATAACATGAAAAATGCTTATACACTTATACACTTATAAATTCCGTATTTATAAGTATATGTTTCATATTTAAAAACTACAGAATTATGCATTCCAACATAAAAGAAGTAAAATTATACCTTCATTATAATCTGAAGCATCAGCAGTTTGTTCATCGTCAACATAGGTGTCATCTGAATTACCATTGGTAACAACTTCATTATTGAATTTAACCGAATTTTTATCTTTTCCATCAGTAATTTCTTCCGATTGAAATCGATCATTGCTACTATCTTCATTAGTAAAATCTTGCGAAGACTCCACAAAGTTGGAAACATGATCCGATTCGTTGTCTGAGGATATATCTATGCTTATTTCTTCAATCGTTTCATCATTGTCGCCATTATCTCCATTCGTTAATGCTTCACCTGAAGAAGGCACGCTTTTAGAAACTGAACTTGCTGTCTCTACTGTCGAATCATCTTTCTGGACTGCAATGTCTACGTCTTTGCCATCGACTTGTTTATCACAGTCAGCATCCTCTTCCTCATTTTTTACATCCGTAACATCATCGCTTGAAGAAATCTTTTTGTCAATCTCATCAGTACAGTTCATTGTTTCATCCTGATCAGAAACATTCTGTTTGATTTTGTTTTCAGCGTTCCCAACCGATTCTGTAACTTTATTTTCTTCATTCTCTTCATTTTCCTGTTTCGGTTCAATTTTTATACTTTCAGATGGCTCATCTTTGTCGACATCTTGCTTTGTTCCACATGGACTTGAACTAACATCTTGCTTAATCGTCCTGGTATTTTTTTCTTCACACATCAAGTCTGAATGAGTGCCTGGATCTGTTTTAACACTCATATCTGAATATTTAAAATCCTTTTCATCTTCTTTGACGTTGACTCGACTGTCATACTTTTCTTCATTATGACTACGATCCACTGTAAATTGATTATTATGACCCATGTCATTATCACTAAAGTTTTCTCGTCTAGATTTCTTAGGTGTAGAATATCTGTAATTATTATAAAAACCACCCCGCTGTTTGTGATATCGTGATTTGTGTTTGAAATATGGCCGTCCGTTGGAAGAACGGTTCGTGTGATAGTTGTTATAATTTCTGGAAGAAAAAGAACTACTCCAACGACCGCTGTTTCTGTTAGAGTGCATGTTGAATTTCACGGTTCTTTTAATTCTAATACAACGTTTAGTAACACTCAAACTCTTTGAACTTGAAAAGTGTTTTTTCTTCGTATCATTTATGGCAATTACTTTCGTTGGATGCTTTTTAAACGATTTACTTTTACTCGAACGATTTTCCGTGTTCCGTTGATCTGCAAAGAAAAAAAAATCATATTTTGCATAAGAATGTTAACAAATTGATGATTATTTATCAAACATGCGTTTGGACATATTTTTGTTCAAACTGCAAATTTCAACACTTGAAAAAAAAATTGTTTCTCTACTGACAAACCATATACATGTACAAATGGATGAAAAATAATATGAAAATTATACAAATCTAAATTTGAATACTTGTTTGAAGTAATATTTTAATATTTGTATTATTATATTTTTAATTAATGAAAACCAATTATCATCTTTTTGAGGTTATGTTTGAGTTAAAGCAATCAACGATTCTTGCCAAACAATTTGTTTTGGTCAGCATTTGTCTATATCTTACAATGTCTATCCTATATCAACCTAGATTTCACTGTTATAAAAGATGAATACTTACAAATAAAGAGGTTTTTTTAAAAATTTATGTTTAAAATTGTATCCACCATTTTAATTTTTAACAAGATAACACGGATTTTATATATCAAAAACGGCAGTTTAGGTTATTTGATTCACATTCACACTCAAGTATATATGGTGGTTACTGTAGTAAACAACGGGTATGTGGTAAAGTTAGGTTGCATTGACCTTTGCAGCAGTATCAAAGATTTTTTCATTCAGGAATATTAAGAATTCAATCAAAACATTCTCGATCTAACAATAATACGTTATTTCGAAATTTTGCAACTCCGAAATAACCAATAGAATTTAAAACTCCAGTAAAAACTCCAATACATGGAGAGTTTTTAATTGAACCATTAGCTCGAACTCTTTTTCTTGTCTTTTATCGTAAGTGGGAAAAGGATAGACAACTAACAGATATATGCCTATATTTTTTTAACATTAAATATATATTGATGAAATAATTAATTTATTCACCTACTTCATTGTATACAAAATTTGAATTAATTATAATTAATTGATAGTGTCTACTTTTATAAAAAATTTAATCAAATAAAAATTGTTTTGCCAAACAAATAATTGTTTTATATATATATATATATATACAGATAATGCATACTTAACACAATAATAATACATGTTTTAATTGTTAATCCAATTAAAAACGTATGTGTGATACGGCATATAAATAACTTGGCTCGATATAATGTTTAACTAAATGAACGGTGCCTTGAACTCGCCATCTACCTTCATAAATCATTACTACAACCTAACCTTACTTGAGACTATGTTCTTGAATTGATCGAACATTTTTGAAAGACAGCTCCAGTTTTTCTGCTCCATCTTTTTCTTTAAGTTGATTTTCTTTTTTGTTCCACTATTTTATGAATATTGTTTTTTAATATGTTATTTTTAAACGAAATATTATAAATTATATTTCAAATAACTTCTAAACCAATTAGTCTGTCTATTATGCATAAACATTGGAGATACAATAGTTGCCTTTGCTTTTAAAAGCATTCGAATTTTTAATCAGAATCATGTAGAAAATTTACCTTCTCGTTTTGTGGTTTGAAGATTGTTTGTTGAGTTATCAACAGCCTCGGTATTTTCGTCATCGGACAACTTCAGTCGTAAGCTATCATCCGATGAAACATCACCCTCATCCCCGTCATCAGACTTATAAGAAACGTTGTTATGTTGTTCAGTATAACTCATATTTGTCTGATAAAGCCTGAAAAACAATTAAATTTTCTCTTTATATATTCAAAATGGATAAGAATAATAATAATATAATAATCAAGTTCGCACAGGTGGCGCTGGGGTCGATTTTAAGATCGATTGCAATTCTAGTTTAGCGTAAAAGGAAACAAATGGTCAAGACATCAAGAACTCAGCGTATTTTTATTCTTATTCTTATTTTTTTTATTTAATTTTTTTTATAATTTATACAGATAAAACGGTAAGCAGATATTTTTTTATATTCATCTTTGAAATTAATTTTCGAATCGTATATTAGTTTTTCAGAACTAAAGTAGTTTTTGAAATAAAAATAATAAATATATAATTTATGGGTATAAAAAACTTCAATTAATGGTTTTCAAAGAAACATTTAGTTAATTGAGTTTTTTAATGAAGAAAGAATTGTTTTGAAGCTCTCAGGGTCTAAAAATGTATGATTTATGTAATAAGTACCGAATACCATCAAAACTTTCAGTATAAAAATGTCATCGCATGAAAAATTGTTCCTCAAATATAACCATTAAGTACGTATACCCCTTATTCTGATAATTCGATTCCTACTTCAAAAAACAACAGTCGGACATTTTGTAAAATGTCGGATAACGTTTAAGGGTCATTGTATCATACAAAATTCTAGGTTAGGTTAAGCCATTTTGAGCAAAAATATCTTGAATATTTATATTATTGAATACTTTAATATAGAACAAAAATTTGGAATTTCGCTTATTTAAATCAATTTTTTTTATAATACTTTTAATATTGGACATAACTTTTATGTCAAGCATGAAACAAATAATTTGCTTTTGAATTTTAGGACAATTTTGCTGAAATAAATCCAGGCGATCTATGTCATGATGAGAATTCGGATGATTAGTTACATTAAAACAGATCTTCATGGTAATATAGGTCCCACGTTGCGAGTGGGGCCCTTTTGCAGTATAGAGTTTCCCGAACCTCCGACTTCTGAATCGACGCGAATTGGAAACACAGCTGATGGTTTGTGTCATGTGCATACACTCCTGCCACGATTGTCCGTAACGATACTTGAAATATTCACCTCGCGCTTCCTTTTCACATGGTTTGATAGTTTTTCACTGTTTCATGTCACTAAAGAAAACACAAAATTCTATATAATTCGCAATCAACTAGACGCGAGAGTCGAGTCATGCACAGTAGCGCCGTACTTTTTCTGTTGAGGCTTCTTTGCTGTGTTAGTTGTTTGAATGTATTCACCACTGTACACCTATGAGAGAAGCGCGTTGTGCGCAAATGTGTTGCAAAATGGCGCGGCTAAATCAGAATCAACTTGTTAGACAAGTAGTATACTCGTCTGTTGACTCATTAAAAACCATTTTATCATTTAATTCAACATTTTGACATTATTTGCAGCAACTAAAATACCTATGTATGATAGTAATTGTTATCTTTAATATTTATATTAGATTCTGACTCTACCTCGCCTTCTACCCAAGTTGACTTTTGTCGGCATAGATCGGTTATTCTCGTGGACATTCGGCTGAGCCCAAGAACACAATACTGAAAAAAAGTTTCGATGATTTAAGACTAAAAGGACGGGACGAGTCTTTTTGATCCAAAAAAAAAAATTTAATCGACTATCATTTTTGTTCTAAGACACAAAACATTCTAAAATTTTGTTACTTTTCAACATATTTCATCGCCTTTTAGATTCTTTATTATTTTTGGAAAAGTGTTTATTAATCAAAAGGTTAGAAACAAATTTACATTAAGAACAAATTGCTCATTTTTATATGTTCACTTGGCCTTTATTTCAAATTAGACTTTAATATTAGAAAACGTAAATTTTAATAATAATAATAATTGCATGAATTTTTAGATTTTCTTGTAATTTGATACCTGTAACAGACTGTACTTTCCAAACGTAGTAACAAATTATTGCTGTATCAATAATAAAAAGATTTTTAAATTATGTGAAATATGAAATACTTAAAAATGTTATAAACATTAAAATCTGCACATTTTATCTTTATTTTTACATAAATTAATATGTGTGGGCCAAAATGACCCATCTGTCAGGAAGCATATTTTTCTGTCCTTTACTGAAGTAATGCATACAATCAAATTTTAATTTTTGAATACAATGCCTTAATGTATTCTGCCAAATATATATATATATTTCTAAAATAAAAGAAATCTCGATTGATATAATTAAAATTTGACAACACTTTTTTCTTACCTGAGGTTTTTATCTCGATCAGTTATTTAATTTGTCGATAAAAATAATTATTAAAAAAAAAGGAATCTATATGTACACTGAAAACATTTTGGCGCGTCTAGTGAAAACACGATAGAGCGTCAGCTGTGCTAAGGTTAGCTGATATTCCAACTTGCGATGCCAGAAGTCCCAAAGTAAACGACTGACATATATCTTTGGTTAAGGGCATCAGACGTGACACGAAGTTGGTACGACGCATGCGTGCAATTGATGTATCTATCGTGCCAACTTGGGACAACAGACATCCCAATTGTTGGCGCAAGACAGAATCCACATTTGGAACTACTCAAGTGCATCTGTTGTACTTAAATTTTTGTAACACATCTATTCTTTGTATTTGATTCATATAATAAAAGCATAAAGTGGGTTTCAACAAATATATAAATTATTATTAAGACACTTTAAACGTAAAAGAAAATCGCTTTTTATTTGAAAGCACGTATGACAGTCTCAGTGAATGATTTGTTTATAATGTAAGTAATTATATAATATCCATGTTGTAAAACCATGTTGATATATGATTATCAATTTTGACTGTTTTATAGTAATATCTTTTTGTTATAACATAGACGCAAAACTATAATTACATTGGTACGAAAATATAGGTAAGAACCCATTATTTATCAGTGTTGACAAATAACATTATGATGACCAGTTTGAATCAATTCATACCAATGAAAGTATATGAATGAATTTTAAATGAAAAACGTTTTCCAGTGTGTAACGTGTTGATATTGAATTGACTTTGAGGTACACCTCAGATATTAATGGTGTCTGAAATTAGATATTATCACAAGCCATTATAATAAGTTTAAAAAAATAAACATCTTCATAAATTTATTGAAGAGACGTGTATTTTTTCAAGATGTGATCTTACAAACACTATAAAACTTAAAATGAATTATATGAAAATATAACCAATCAATAATGTAATGTATACAATGAATGACTATTTGTAGAAAATTTGTATGTGATACTTGATCGCAGTGGTTTGTTTTCTTGTAACATATTCCGGTATTCTTTATGAATTTCATCAAGCCCATAGTAATATCACTACAAACTCATTTCAATTTGAGGTTTAAGTATCAAATCAATTAAATAAATCCCGTACAAAGACGTTTTTCATATGCTACAGATTATAGTAAATGTTTATCATAAAGGCATTTGAGTACTTAAACACTCTTCAGTTGGGACGACGAACATGATCCAGAAATATCGACCCGAATGACATTTCTCAGTTCCAAGGTGGAATAAATAATTACATACACAAGGCTTGAAGAAAAGATTCGCATTCTAGAAGCACTTGCGGTGAACGATGCCTGGGCCGGATTCGTCGTATTCTTGCTTGGAAATCCACATCTGTTGGAAGGTGGACAAGGAAGCCAGGATGGATCCGCCGATCCAGACGGAGTACTTCCTTTCAGGTGGTGCAATGATTTTGATCTTGATGGTTGACGGAGCCAAGGCAGTGATTTCTTTCTGCATACGGTCAGCAATACCTGGATACATTGTAGTACCACCGGACAGTACTGTGTTGGCGTACAAGTCCTTACGGATGTCGACGTCGCACTTCATGATCGAGTTGTAGACAGTCTCGTGGATACCGCAAGATTCCATACCCAAGAAGGATG
>JAQQRF010001484.1:0-11498 GCA_030523145.1 Trissolcus brochymenae | reverse complement strand
GTCTCACCTTGAAGGACAATTTTGCCCCAACCGGTGGCGAAACAATTTCTGTTGGCGACCGGAAGTGGAGCGTCGGAGAGGCAGACAGCGTCGACGTGCTGGTCGTACTTGACATCGTGTTCCAGAAGAAGAATTGCCTGGTCGTTGCTGGGAGCGTTCGGGTACCAGTTATAGTGGGGCACGACCTTCGATACCTGGACGATCTCGAAAGGCAGGGGTTCCTCCCATTTGAGCTCGTAGCCCAGTTTCCATTCGCCTACTTTAATCGAGATATCAGATGCCTGTCGCCTGAAAACATAAGTTGAAATGTAAATTGTTGTATGGATGATTAAATGTTGTTAACTTTGAACATGTTAATTGTCGTTCAAACGTTTTCAGATGGAGGACAAATTATTCCTCACCCTTCAACACAGCTAGCCGTTGTAACAATAGCATTCGGTGCAACCAACACTCCGGAACAAAGCAATTTCTTCTCACTATTCGACAGGATCATAACTTGCCATGGAATTTCACCGAAAGCAACATCTTCCGAACTCAATCCGTCCACACGATTAACCTTAACAAAATTGTAGCACAGTTCAACTAATTACCATTGCAAATTAGAAAAGAATAATTGAATGTAGAGAAAACAAAAATAGTAACGAGGAAGAAACTTAGAATCAGAAAGTTCGAAATGAGATAATAGAAAGGGGGTCAAGGACTTGATTATGTTTATTGTGTAGTTAATTGAAAACAAAAATTGTGATTAGCGATATTTATACGAGATGTTTGTATGTTGTAAATAAAAGAGGAAACAAGGGTTTTGGTCCAGCTTTTTTTTATTTTTTATCAAAAGTGGTATATATTTTTACATGAATCATCTCTGTGTCAGTGTACAGTAGAAAACGTCGTCATGGTTACTGGCATCATCCAGGGCGGATTTGTCAACAATATTATTTTTAACTGGCAAATAAGTGGGGTCTTTTGTGGGCCCCATTCAAATCCGCCCCTGACGATCACAAATCTTGTTTAGGTATTGATTATTTATTAATATACAATTCTCATATGGCACACAAGGTCAAGGTTGTAGAATAGAGTCTGCTTACTAAGCTACAGCAGAAATTTAGCATTCAGAAAACAAGGAATCCCTCACCTTGTTCCTTAATCCGCACTGCGCTCCTGGGGTGTGAGGTTCGATATAAGACGTCTGTTTCTTTGTTAATTCAATGACGTAATTTTTGGTATTGTTATCAACTGAGAGGTACTCTCTGGAGGGAGCTGGGACTGGTTTAGACTTGATTGGAAGGTACTCCCTAGAGGGCACCACAACGTTTGCGTTGGGTTGCGGAAGGTATTCTCTAGATGGCACTACAACAGTTGGTTTTGGTCGGACTTGTTCGAGGTAGTAGTTCTTTGGTGGAGCTGGTTTTTGGACAGTTTTGATGGGAGTACTTGGGAGCACAAGTTTGGGAGGTGCAACTGGAGCCTTGGTCACTGGGATGTAGACGTTCTTGATTGGAGCTGGAGTGGGACGGGGGATGGGAGCTCGGGTTGTTGAGGGTGGGATGTACTCGTTCCTGATGGGAGCTGGTTTGGGAGCTTGGGTGGTAGATGGTGGGAGGTACTCGTTCCTGAGTGGAGCGGGTTTGGGAGCCCTGGTGGTAGTCGGAGGGAGATACTCGTTCCTAATTGGAGCGGGTTTGGGAGCCCGGGTAGTTGAGGGCGGAATGTACTCGATTCTGATTGGAGCTGGTTTGGGAGCTTGGGTGGTAGCCGGTGGGAGGTACTCGATCCTGATTGGAGCGGGTTTGGGAGCCTGGGTGGTGGACGGAGTGAGGTAAACGTTCTTAATGGGAGCTGGTGTGGGTCGGGGTGTGGGACGGGAGGTGGGTCTTGGAGGGGGAGGTCGTGTAGTTGCTGGGGGAAGGTACTCGTTTTTGAGTGGCGCGGGAGTGGGAGCAGGTGGGAGGTACTCGTTTCTGACTGGAGCTGGAGCAGGCTTGGGGGTAGAGGGTTGGAGGTAGACGTTTCTGACTGGTGCTGGAGCAATGGGTTGGTTTCTGATTGGAGCAGGTTTGGGGGTAGAAGGCTGGAGGTAGACGTTTCTGATTGGAGCTGGGGTAGGCGCGGGAGGGATGTACTCGTTTCTGACTGGCGCAGGTGTTTGTGGCTTCTTCACAGGGATGTAGACAACTTGGGGAGTGCTTGGTTTAGCTTGCTTAACTGGAAGGTACTCAACGGACGGGGAGACACTCGCAGATGGGACGGGTTCTCTGGGGAAATATTGCTGGAAGACTGGTCTGTCGGTGACTGGTTTCTGGGGTGGAGATGGACGCGAAGTGGTTGTTGTTGGAGTCGGTTGCTCCGCGGGCAAAATCAGGGTTTGGATAGCGAGGTTGCTAGCCGAGTTGTCCTGGAAGGTGATGTCATCCTCAATCTCTGGTCTCGCAGTTGTATAAACTGTTTTTGTCGGCTTCGGCGGCCTAGTTTTTGCGATGTTCAGGAAAGATGGGAATCCCTGCTCGTCGAATCCTCCGGTATAGTTGGCTGGGAGGTTACCCGTTGGCCAAGGGTCCACGTAATCGGGGTCACGGCAGCATTTGCCAACAACACCGTTGTCGGGATTGCGGCACGACTAAAGACAAGACAACGTTATGACTTTTCGAACTTTGCAGATAACTTTCAAAATGCCGTGCACATCACATTCAAATGAAAAACTAATTTGCAAGTTGGTACCCCCTTAACTATCAACTTGAAAAGTAACTGGTTATAAGTTGGCAGCTCTTCAGACATCAGAAGTTACGAGATGGCGCGGTAGCGCTAAGTTGGTAGGCCTTGCCTCTGGCAGGGAACCACCCATCTAAGACTAAATTCAAAATTTCAATACTACTACGAAACTTACGATCATTGGCACTCTACGAAGAAGTTGAGCTGGAGAGAAGCTGTTCGGAGACTTTGTGATGACGCCAGCAAGGTCACAGAACTGTTCCTCGACGCAAACCAAAGCTGCGGCACAGCCCAGCTGGATGTACTCTGGCACTGGCTCTTCGCTTGGAAGGGCCAGTGAGGGACGATTGTCAGAAGATTGGCCTAGACAAAATTCATCCGTTAGACTTTGAATGAAATAAAAGCTTCGTCCGACATTGCATTCAATGACGAAAAATAATGCTGTTACCTGTTTCTTCTTTAGGTGGCGCGCTAAAAGCCGGCACCTGGTCAGATGGCGCACTTCCAAGTGGTGGAAGGTAGGCATTGTTGGTGTCCTTAAAAGGCGGCGAGGGTTTGTCATAAGTGTAATCGCCAGACGACAATTCTACATTGCCGTTTGATGACTGGAAGAGATCGGTAGCTGCAAACAAATTACGTTCATTATTCTTCCATGCTGAGGGGCCAAAATAATAATAAAAAAAAAAAAAGAAATATGTACAGCCATCATGCATGGCACTCGACAGATTTTATTCAGCATGAAAATGAAAAATAATGCTAGCTTGCGAGCGAACCGGTTCTTTTTTAGCCTGCAGTTTGATTAAAGGAGTATGGGTTTTATCGCACATTGTACATTAAGAAACACGATCGTCAAAAGAGAAGGACGTGATAAAAGGCCACAATTTATTTGACCACGATAATCATGCTGGATATAATGCGTCTCATGAATATTTCCAAAAACCAATTGTTGGAGCTTCGTCAAGGAACTGTACTGACAACAACATTGTCACTGGACATTTGGATTTCCGATTTTCAAGATTTTTTAAATTTTAATTTCACGACGGTTCGAGGTTGAAAAGGTTGTTGAACGATGAATGTTTTGAAGGTTGCAATTTTTGAGGCTTTTCTTTTTTTTTTCTTCTCGCCTATCGGTTTCGCATCAGAGGGTTAAGGCCCCAAATCGAGACGTCCTTGCAAGGTATAAAAACCGATTACGTCAGTCATGAAAGAATCCGCGCTTTCTCTCTCAGGACTTATAGGACGAGATAAAATTGCCGCTATAAAAACTATGACCTAACTTTTATTTTGGAACAAGTTGCGAACAACAAATGTTAATGAATGTTAACATTAAAACCAGAATCAAAATTAACATGGCAATTAAAAATAGAATATTCGGTTTGGGGTTTTATATTAGAATAAAAACAAATTATTTACATTCGCGCTGGTTGAAGATGTCCTCGTCGATTTCCTGGTTCTGAAACAAAAAATATAAAAACCAATTGAGAAAAGAATGTTTACAAAATTGAAAGTAACTTCAAACTTTAAACGTGTAATTTTGTTGGTAACATTTTTTTTCCATTGTCGTTTATTTTTTTACGATCATAATAATAGTTATTAACGCATGATTCGCGCATGCAAATCGAGTCGAGTTATACTGCAACGTCCGAGGAATTAATTATGGGCTGCGAAAGAAACGCGGACAGGATTAAATTTAGTCACCCGGGCGTAGTCTATGTCATTGGAATTAAATTTAAGTATTATTTATCCTTCGAGTATACGAGCGACTGCGAAGACTATTATGTCTGGATTGGAAGAACTGTAAAAAACATGACTCTTAAATTTTATTTATTTATATGACAATAAAAATTTTAATCACGGAAATAATTTGTCACCTTTTACTTTTATCTTTGTGGTTGTATTTTTTGTTTGTTTATTCTTGGTTTTTTTTTCTTGGTTTTTGTTTGTATTTGTTTAATTAAAAGTCAACTTTTGGCCAATTAATCAATTTTTCAGATGTCGACTCATTTTTTGGGTTGCAATTTTTATAATTGATCGTACACGAGGGTTTCTTCGACACAATGATAAAGGCGTGAGTGGGTGCCGAGTGTTTTGCTGCGAAGGTGAGTGAATTTTTTTTTCTCCTTGTAATCAAGAGATGACTAGCCCGCAGAGAAAGTCAAGCGTTTGAAAAATCTCAATGATTTTTCAAATTCTAAAAAACAATGATAAAAATTATCAATGAAACAAATTGATTTTTTTGAACGTGCGGAAATGTAAGAAAACATGACAAACTTCGTAACGAAAAACTTGATATAAAAAAAGATGTAGAACATTAATTTAATTTCGAATCGAAAAAAAAATATGAATGAAATGTGAGGTAAAAAAAAAGGTCATAACTCTTTATGGGACTGCATTAAAAATTATTCGCAAGATGAAAGTTTACGAGACTATAAATATTCATTACAAACTTCTGGAAATCCATGAAATTTGCATCCAAGCTCAATCCGAAAACAACAACAACAAAAAAAAGTAATTTTGTTTGAGAAAATAACGAATGAAAATACGAAACTCAACATTTTTTGTTTCATTTAGTTTTTATTTGTCGATCGGATAAAGATAAAAAAAAACTTTGACAGGAGCCATCTGCCATGGGAGTCGCGACCTTCAGGTTGGAAAAAAAAATTGTCTCGGAATTCGTAAGCATTTAACGAGATGACGCAAGTCACCTTTAAATTCCAAATCAATTTGATTTTGCCGCTTATACTTTCACTCCAAATTAAAGGAAGAAAGAAACAAGACGAGAGAACATTCTGTTTTGGCTCTTTCTCTTACACACTGATTTCGTCCTCGGGAGATGAAAAAAAAAGTTACGTATAAATGGTCTTCACGCTTCCGCAAACGTATCATCGAACGTAAAATTCGGAAATTACATAAAACGCGCCAAGATTGTTTCGTTAAACGTTTCGACATGTTTTGTTTTTAAAATGTTTTTTTTCCAACTTTCAATGGAATCATCGGGAAAAAATGTACGATCATCGTTGGTTTATTGAATGACTAGTACATTCGTCAACCTACAAATTCATTGTGTCATCAATTCAAGGTTTACGCCGAGCAAGTTTATAAATTGTTATATCCATTCATTCGATTTTGCGGTGACTTTTAAGGAAGCGACTTATGTTCAGACATGACATAATACAGTTCATGAAAAGAATGGGAAAAAAGAAATTTTATAAATAGTACAAATAGCACTGTTTTTATTTTATTAGCACTGTGTTTATTTATTTATTATTTTTATTTTCTATTTTGTTTTGTTTACTTTGTATTGTTTACTATTCACTTTGTTTTGTTTATTTGTTTATTTTCATTTTCTTTTTTGTTTTGGTTATTTTGATATTTGTTTTGTTTACTATTTACTTTTTTTGTTTATTTCTTACTTTGTATTATTTACTTTCTACTTAGTTTTGTTTTTTTTTAGATCCTTGTTCTGTTTACATTTTACTTTCTCGTGTTTTATGTACTCAATTTTAATTTGATCGAATTTCATTTTGGTTCGATTCTTTGTTTTGTTTACTTTTGTTTTCTCCAGGGGAATTTGTACCGCGAAAGTTAAAGGGAGGTTTCCGTCAACCTTTTTTGCACGCACACTGAGAACAAATTGTTTCGGTGATTTCATAAGCAATTTAAAATTCCGATCGCGAGATTACTTAATCTGAAATTTATCATTTAAGAAACAATTACGAAACCAGATGTAATTTTAATTAAAAAAGCTCCTTCCCATCCGCATAAAATAAAACTTAAACTTTGACATATCGCTTAGAGGCCAGTTGCGAACCGTCAGACCTTGAAACTTAATCCTTTTTTTTTCTTTGTTCAATTTCTATGCCATTTTGGTAATTGTGTCCTGGTTACTAACCGGTTATCCATACCAAGGGAAGAGACTAGTAGGAATAAATTGATGACACATATCGGCCGAATACGAAATTCAGATTGACATCGAAATGTTGACCTCCCTTTCTATTTTCTCTGCACTTTTTTGTTTCTCGCAATTTTAAGAATGTAATGACCTTTTTTAGCTCATTATTTTTTTTCGAAATTCAATGTTCGTAATTTATTTATAATTATTTATATGAAACATCGGTAAAAAAAATAAATATCACGTTCTTTTTTATAAAAATGTTTATTGATTTTTTCAGATGTTGAATTTTTAACCAATTTCTATTTCTTCGAAAACTTTCATCCCGTGGTTTTTATGAACGTTTTTCTATCTTCATACTGTAATGAAAGTTCTAAATTACATTTAGGATGATGTTAATTTAATTTCTCATTGATGAGAAAACATAACGCAACATTTTATTCGGTAATAAAATTCGATAAGTACGGAAGAATTTGTTGAGTTTTTATTCATTAAAAGGTCGATGGAAGGATTATTACACTTGAATGTCAAGTTCGTACTATAATTGAGAAAGGACGACATTTTTAGTTACACAAATTAAACAAATTATAAAATGAACATAGTTATTTCTTGAATAAATTCTATTCAATTTAAATGAATAACAAATTTTCGATTTCTTGATAATTATACATTTTGATTTATCTTGGACTGCATTTTGTTTTGTTTACAAATAAAAATAAAAAACAATGAGTGACCTTGTTTATCAGTTCCAATTGTAAACAAAACAAAACAAAATCATGTTTATCAACAAAGGAATCTAAACGAAACAAAGTTTTGTTTATAAATAAATGTAGACCTACCGATTGGCTGGGAAACTCAGCAGATTGTTGATAATTTTCTTGCAGCTCATTAATGTTCGCAGCGCCGAAATAATTGATAGGCGCTTGTCCCTGGATGCCTAAACTGGGCTTCCTGATGTAGCCCTCGAGTTCCCGGTCGTACGCGTGCGCAGTGGCAACGAAAAGCCCGACGCCGAGCAAAACCAAAATCCTCATTTTGGAGTGAATCTAAAATGTCCTGTCACTGTCTCACTATTGTCCCACAAAAGTTGTTCACTTGCACCGCAATTGTTCTGTCGTCTCTGACCGACGACCAAATCCGCACTGGAATCGGTTTGCAGCCTCTTCGGTGAACTTATTCGCATCCGACTTTTTCGGAGCTTGAAAATGAAATAAAAAACAAACGTCCGACTGAAAAGAAAGTCAGGGGGACTGCGAACGCATCCAGTTTCGGGCATCTTTTATAGTAAACCGGTGATCGGTCCCCACCAGATCGCAATTCCAACCTTCAGTGTATACCCCATCGAATAACTCGGATCTTCCTCGATTTCGGTGCTTTGACATTTTCTGCCAAGATTAGTTTCACTTTTTTTTTTCGTTATTATTCCTACCTCATCCGGGAGTTGTTTTTTTCGTACTGAATCCACAAAGTTTTACCACCCTTATTCAAGTTGGCAATCCTGCTGGTGCAAAAAAAGAACAACACTTCAAAACTGTACAAACCCTGGTTGAATGTTGATTGTTAATTAATTTTTCGTATAGAAATTGTAAAATTGTTATGCAACTTTTGGCTAAACAAAAGAGAACAACATTTTGTTCTGATTTTGTTTATAAATTGTTATAAACAATTATGATTTGGTTGTGGTGAGAAATCGTTATGAAATTTTGATGAGATAAAAAGGTGATAATCGGAAATGTTAATTTCTATAGTGACCTAACACTCGGAAAAGAGAGTGAACCTTTTAAGAACCGCCCACAAATTAATAACCACTAGATCTACATAAGTTGATCATTAGCAGGAACGAAATTGTACTCGATGGATCATCGTTGGTTTTGCCCAAGGGCGAGAGCCTTCTAGGACCTCTTTTCTCACAATCCTCGCTTGCATCATAACGAAACAGTCATAGTTTTTGCTGTCTGGACAATTTTGTTTGCCAGTGAGATGTGTTTATCTTTTTTTTTTTTTTTTTTTTTTTTTTTCAAAAAGTCATAAAATGCGCCATATTTAGGAAGTCCTATAAAACCATCAAGTTAATTGACGTTTTGCAATTGTTAATGAGTTCTTTAGTTTTTCATTTGATTTTTCTTTGAAGTTTACAGATGTAAACTAGAGAATGAAATTGTAAATCGTCCTTAGGAATGAATTATTATTTTTGTAGATCATAAATTGTTGTTACTTAATTAGTGTAAAATAATAAAAGAGAAAAATATAAGAACATGAAAAAAATCATATGCAAAATGTGATGAATTAAAAAGAAAAAAAAAATGGACGATGTTTTTCCGTGTTACGTCAAACCAGAAGAATTTTACATTCGTTAAAAACCATGAACCCTAATATCAGAGTTTATGTTGATTATGAATGCGAATCATGGAAATTCGAGCCGATTTTATTTTCCATAACTGATTCAAGGTTCGCTTTCAAAACAAAAAAATTCAATTAAAAAAAGGAATATCAACATTTGTGCGAGCTTCTTTCTTTTCCAGAGTGGTCCTTCAATTTTTCATGATTTTCAACACGTTTCGTAATGGAAGTGTCAATCAACTCTTTTTTTTTTATTCAAGATGACACAAAGTATCATATTTCAATGAAAAATTTATTATACCAAAACTTTTGACATAAATGATTGGGTGAAAAAAAAAGTGTACATCATTGGGAAGTTTTTTTTTTTTCAAAATAAATCTTTTCATGTATAGATATTAAGATCATAAAATAGATTCGGACTGGTAGCCAGACAATTTTTTGGAAAAATTAATTGATGCAAATCTTTAATTAATCGCTTTAATCATCAGTTTGAAGTAAAAAATAAAGCTTATTTATGAAGTCAAAGGACTATTGGAAATTGTATTTTATTAAGAAACATCTTTTTTTATTGTATACCACTATTTCCTTTTCGATTTTATTATTTTAATAATTTCTTTGGTTGCATTTGTTCATACACCAATTACTTATGAATTCATTTATTTGTAATCATTGGTTTAAAAAAACAAAATTTCTCTACGCTACCCAATAAATAAAAATTTAAATGTGAATATTTTGTAATGACTGGTGTCCAAATTTCTCATCATTAAACAAAGCACATTTTTGAGCCATCTGCCATCGTATAGCCGGTTTGCGACTATTTCAGGTCGAAAAACAAGCCGAAATGTCCCTGGGATGTTTGTTACTTTCCTATTCATTAAAACCCAAAATAATTTCGTTCAAAGTATCATCTCTTTTTTTCCCCTCACTTCATATACTTTTCAATAAATTTTTTGTTAAAAAATGTTCCATTAGAAATGTAGAAATTTGAATTGTAAATTATAATTTTGTTTTTCAAAATGTAAATTAAATAAAGGTTATAGAAAAAAAAAAAACTGGAGAGGAAATTTTTATGATCATGTAAAATTTGTTAACAGAGATTTGGTCGAAGAGGAGCATGATTTTCGGTTTCATAAAACATTCGAAATTTTATGTAACAACGTTTTAGTGAGAGCGCCCATCTTTTATTCACGCTTAACTCTTCACTTGTAATCAATAAGCAAACATTTCTAAACGAATTGCGTTATTGATGGACATCAGTTTTAATCCACAATTTTGTCACCGAATCAGTGACGAAACATGAACCTTTTTGATTTGACTCCGTTGAAAAATGTTAATCATTTTGAAATAAAACGTTTATTATTTTAATTAAACGTTTCATTACATTGACTGAAAGTTCAGTTTTTAACTCGATTTGTGCCTTTCAAATAAATGTTTATTTTTATTCATTGCATTATATTTTGTTCATATTCAAATGTTTATTCATCCGATTGCTCACTCTGTTCACCAATAAAAATCCATAACTTTTGGTCCGATTCGTCACTCCACCGCACATTAAACTTGAAAAAAAAAATTTTTTTTCTAATTTATCACTTATTTCCTTCAATTTGATAAAATATTTAAATATAAAAAATTTTTATTAACACATACCTGAGCTAATAAAGGCCGGTGCGTCACACGCAAAAGTCATGAGACATCAGCTGTAAATCTTTGGAACAAAATAAAAAGAAACAAAAATCTTAATCATCTCTTAAACATCCGCCTTAACTAAATCATTTAATTTCAACCTACGAAAGATTTCAATGAAAAACGTTTGTTTTAATCATTATAACTTGTTTTATTTTCATCTATCGAGCTCGTTCACATGTGTAAATCTATCAATATAAATCTAACATTGAGATCCTCCAGTGGATGATAAGTAACATTCTTAAAAAAAAAAAAAAAAAAACAAACAAAAAATCGATGCAAAAATGTATAAAACCAGGAAATCTATTTTTACACCACGAACTCATGCAAATGTACAGACACTTAATTATAAATTATCAACTGTTTGTCTTATCGAAATAGTATAGGCGGGGTCGAAGTCGATGGTTCCTTTAAACGTCCGTAATCGGTCCTCATTTACAAGGACACAAACTGCTGCTGGCTAGCTTGTAACTGCAACTGCAGTTTCCTTTCCAGCTCCTGTCGCTGTTTCTCAAGGGCCTCCAACTGCAGTCGCTTCTTCAACACGCAAGGACACTCGGGCTCCTCGGTTGTGGTCGTTTCCACCACAACTGGCACTGGGTACTGTCTTCCGTCGATGATTGCTCGCACCCACTCGTTGTCGATCAGTGTGAATGTCGCAACCTGCAATGAAGAAATAGAAACAACCGTTTAAAAAGCACGAAACCATACAAAACTATTCTTCAATCATTTTCCTCTCATTTTTTCTTTTCGTTTCCTCTCGTTCATTTCAACTGAATGAATTTACCTGGTTGGTTGGCAAGCAACCAGTCTCCCGACTATAAACTCCGACGAGTTCATAGAGACCATCCCCACGATCACAAACGAGAGGTCCACC
>JAQQRF010001483.1:0-11498 GCA_030523145.1 Trissolcus brochymenae | reverse complement strand
GATTAACGATTCGCGAAAATTGTAAACAGCCAAGTGACTGAAATAAATATTTTAAACGAAAATCGGTCTTTACCATAATAACCTGGCTTAAGCATAACAACAGCAACTAAATGCATAAAGTAGATCTACAAAAGTAAATATGACGTTAACATGTGGGTTAATATTCAAATATAGGTGTAATTCCAGTATGGTGTGCATGATGCTCTTGATTGCGGAAAGATTCATCAGTTCTCGCTATATAATCAATCTGTGGAAATATTTTTCTATGCTGATATGCAAATCCTACGACTGTACATCTCTCGCAGGAATTGTAACTTCTGTGACCACTTTGATAACTTTGTGGTAACCACTGTGAACACTTTTGATAAAAGCACGTGCTGGAAAGTCATAAATAAAACGTTGTAATTTTATTTTAAAAATCTTTTCGTTAACTTGCATGCCTTCATTAAGTAAAGTTCTCAATTTATTCATAAATTCTTCAATGGCTTATAAATAATAATTGTTCTACGTACTTTACATAAAATCGGCCAAAATTTTTTTTACTAGATTTATGGAATTCTGTCAATATTTAATTGCAAATCTTTATCGTCGTTTTGTTAATCAGTATCCAAAATTCGTTTAAGATTATGAGTAATGCTAAAATATACGAATTCACCATTATCCCAAATATATATATTATATTTAGCCGAAGAAATGTTTGGGTAGTTTTCGGCAAGCTAGGAATTAGTCGTTGTTTAAAAATTTTTAATAAATCCGTGACATGGGATAAATGTACATCATTCTTTATGGTTCATTGTCTCATTGGTTTTGCTTCACCCACATGCTGAATCGCTTCGTTTTGGATATTCAAAATAACATCCTCGTCCGAGCCCTCATGACTACAATAATCATCATTAAGTCGCTGGTCTTCATTTTCATTAGCAATAATTTCGGAAAATTTATAATTCAATAAATCATAATTATCATTTTTTAAACATCTGATATCTCTATTCGATTATGTATGGCGTCAAATGATCCAAATATATCCGAAATTTCATTTTCTACAGATCTAAATAAAATATGAAACATTTTTAACTATATATAGTTTTATTCAAATAGTTAATATTCTGTAATATTATTAAAAACTAATAAAAAATATTTTAAAAGTGATTCTATATTATATAATTATACAGGGTAAGTCAAAAATACCGGAACGGCTAAGTATCTTGGTAAACACATGGTGGAGGGAGGAAACAAAAAGACAGGTAAAAAATATTTTTTTGAAAGCTATCCATTGACACCAGTTTGCCTTCCACCCCCATCCCGTGGGGGTGGGGCGGGGTGCAACTTTGAAAAGTTAAATGAGAAGCCCCACTTTTTATCACGGAAATAATGGATTCGATCCGATTGTGGAGCGGGGGCAGAATCGAAAATTCATTAGCAAAAAACGAGTGTCAAATATTTTTGCAGAAGCTGTCGATTGACACCACTTTGACTCGTTACCCTCACCCTCCACCCCCAACGGCCACCCCCGGGGGTGGAGGTGGCCGTTTCGACTTTCCACCAGTGATCTCTGATCCATGTATCACACTATTCGGGTGCTTTTTGCGAGTGAGTCCCCTTGCCTCTCACTACTGTGGTGCCGGTTAACGCAACCCATGTAGGAATTTACAACTGTCGCAGTACTGGCTAAGTACTGTCGACACTTGGCAAATCGTTGGCTGCCGATCTTGGCGGACCTTTGGCATGAAACGTCGTGCTCCTCTGGCGCAGTACTCCGGCCAACAGTTGGCTATCGGTTTTTACCCAGTACTGATCCAGTACAGTCATTAGTTGTGAAAGTTCCATGCTTGTTTCATTTTTGACTGTACTGGATCAGTACTGGTTCAAAACCGACGGTCAACTATTGGCCGGAGTACTGCGTCAGAGGAATGCGACGTTATATAACAAGGATCCATCAAGCTCGGCAGCCATCAGTTTGCCAAGAGACTCAGCCAATACTGCGACAACACTGAATTTCATACTATTTCGATACAGTTTAAGATTGTAATAAAAGATTACATTGTTTAGGTGAAAAATAAATACAAAGAATATTTATCATGAGTGAATAAAATTGTATTATCCTATATTATTTTATATTGCATTTATTAATAGATTCATTAATGTATTATAAAAACAGTTGAATCCTAGGTGTTTTCGATTAAGTTCTGCGTCCGTTCTTTCTTACTGCCATCTCCGTCACATGCCCCAGAAAGCCATCGACTGATCCTTCTTAGAATAGACTTTTGTAATGAGGGATGAAAATATCTGAAAAAAAATTAACAATGCTAAACTATGATGAACTATAGATGTAAATTATTATAGATGACCAATCGAACGATATATAGCACATGATTTTCTGACAATGGATGAAAAAAATACGTATATATTTGTCACGATGATGATTTTTCATCATCATCATCAAATCATCGTCATGATGACCAATAAATTCGTCTTTTAATTACCTATTCAATGATATACGATATCATATATACATGCTTATACTCATATTTTGATGATTCTTCATCATCGTCATCATGAAATCATCATCATCACTATGACCAACGGATTCGCCTATCCATGATGAATCCAACGGTATATGATACATATATATACACGACAAATTGAATCTTAATTGGAAACAGCGGCTGCAGCGGCGAAACTTTTTTTTAATATAGGTAGATAATATAATATAAAATAGGTAGATTTAAAAAATTTAAATTTTTTAAATTTTTCAATTCTTTTTTAAAGAAATTTTACAAATAAAAACGTACTCAATTCATTCTCCAATACGTGATCCTCAAAATCTTGGACAGGGGTTAAGGCTTGAAAGTTTCTGTTTTCCTTGTTCTTTTTCTGGTAAGAAAAATAATTGAACAAATTAGTCTAACGTGATTTGTCCGAGTTCTAAGTGATCTTTTGGTTTTGGTACATCTTTTTTGGAATTGAAATTTTTTTTCAGAATGTGAATATGAAGAGTGTGAAACTGAACGAGAAATTGGTTCTAGGTGATCTTTCCGTTTCGGTACAACATCTCTGTCGGAGTTTGAATTTTTTTAGAGCGTGAATGTGGCAAGTGAAAAATTGAACGAAGAATTGGTTCTGGGTGATCCAAGTGATCAAGCTCATTTTCTTAAAAATAAAAATGCAATTAATCAATTTCGTCTAATTTGTGTGTATGATATTGAGACCAAACATCAAGATAGAATATCCCTAGTTATTTATTAACCATCATAGAAAAAAAACAAAATTAAAAATAATAACCTTGTGCAGATCCGTCAGAATTTTCAAACTGACAGGGAACAGTTTCGTGCTCTAAAAAAAGTTGAAACAATTAGTTTTTTTTTCTATGAAAATTTATATAAAACAAATAAAAATAAAACTGCTCCTGATTCTACAGTTTTCTCGAAACTAAAATTTAGCTCTGATTCTTGTCTGCTTTGATTGGTAAATTCTGGGATGTCATTTAGATCTAACGTTACTTTTTCTTTAGATCTTTTAATTCTTTCTTCTGAACTACTAGATTCTATTTTGTTAGTAATATATGATCTTTCCAACTATCCTTTACCCTGCTCATAAGTTGCTGAAAAATTATTAAATCTTCTTTCATTATACATTTTCATTTTTTTTATTGGTATTCAACATTCATATTCTCCGAGCATATCTACTTCGAACATCTTCTAACTTTTACTCAGTTTTCGAGAATTTAACACCCACTCATCGACATATTCGTAATCGTTATCAGTTGGGTACAAACATTTTTAAATCTTGTTTGTAAAAAACATCAAACATTCAGGTACCAATTCAACGTTTAATAAGCCTGTTCCAGGTTTTTTTCCAAAATTGACAACTACGAATTTTGTGTTTTCTTTTAACCTAGAAGTAAAGTGAAGTGAAGTGATTGCTCAAAACGACGCTGGGCAGTTATTTGAATTTCCTATGATAAAACTTACTTTGCCATGTTGCAGCTATATGTATTTTCCAAGGTAAGACGAAAATCATCTGTAACACACAACGTTGCCAACTTACAAACACAACCTCAAATGAAATGCCAAATTAGCGTATTTTATATTCAATATAATTGACAATTGATATAATTTTATATTTTTACCAATCACACAAAACTGTCACACTGCTCCGAAATTGTATCTAGCCACGTGTTATAGCCACGATTTAAACGCTTTCAAAAACAAGCAGAGAAAAAACAACTTTAAAATTAATGGAAAGTTTAGATTCGACATTTGGTCAGTATATTTATTTTGGGATTGCTCAAGCTCTACTTATTATTATTGATCCTGAAGTATATAACGAAGATGAAATTAAGTTGTTAATAAATGTAGATGGCGCTGATTTATATGAAAAAACCAAAAATCATATTTGGCCAATCTTGGGTTTATTATATAATGATAAGTATAAAGCACAGCCCTTTATCATTGCTGCATATTACGGACACTCAAAACCTACTTCACTCAAAGAATATTTGAGAGATTTTGTGGCTGAATTCATTAATAATCAATGGTATCGACATAAAAAATAAACATTATAATTTTAACATTCAACGTTTCGTATGTTATGAATCATTTCGTTCACGAGACGATCCTTCTCATCATGTTGGAACCGAAGAGTCGTCATTATTAGATATAATTAATTTTGATCCTGTTAAACATGTACTTGATTCAATGCATTCACTGAGTCTCGGCGTTTCTGCATCCATGCTAAAAAATTGTGTCATGTTAAGTTAGATGATGATCAAATAAAATCTGTACAGTTCATGCTTGATAATTTCAGCAAAGATATTCCTATGGAATTTCAAAAAAAAATCGATTTGTCTGGACTCAGCGACTGGAAAGCAACCCAGTTTAGATTTATTTTATTGTACGGATTTGGTATACTTTTCAAAAATGTTGTTTCTTGTGACGTGTATAAACACTTGATGCTTCTATTTACAAGTTGTAGAATTTTAATGAACCTCAATATTATAATTAAATAATAATTTCAATGTTTTTAATTTTATTTAAATTAATTATTGACTGGCCGCGTTTCGGAATTGTACTGACAAGTTACTATAAGAACTACATCTGTAAAGAAACCAACCACTTTAAATGTCTCGGGCTAGTATTGCCTGCCAACGGTTGTTGTCAATTCAATGCCAAGCCAGGCGCTTTAGTAAATGATGTACTAGTAATGTACTGATGTACTATTGACGACGGCCGTCTGTCAGTACATCATCAAGCATGGCAATTTTGTGAGCTGTGGCTGTATACCGACTTTTCTACATGGAAAAAGATGCTCAGATTGAGCCCCTTCTTGTTTCTAACAATATACCACTCGATGATAAATACCTTCCGTGACATTGTTTAACATCTCTGGAGTTATGCTGTTTGACACGTCCATTATTCTTCGTTTTAACTCGTCCAGATTTACATGTTTTGTCTGATAATCTTTACTTTTCAAATAACCCCAATAAAAAATATCAAGAGGAGTAAGGTCGGGTGAACGAGCAGGCTATTTTAATGCACCTCGTCGTCCTATCCACCTATCTGGAAAAGTTTCATTTAGCAAATTACGAACAAGCAAGGCATAATGAACTTGCGTTCCATCTTGTTGAAACCACACATCGTCAAATACCTGTCCAACTATTTCCTGTATTGCTGAGATTATTTTATATTTCAACAGAGCAACATACTTTTCAGCATTCAAAGTTCCATCAATAAAAATGGCCCTACAATCCGATTACACGAAATTGCAGTCCGAACATTGAGTTTCTGTGGATACTGGGTATAGGAATCTCACATCCAGTCCAGATTTTCGCAAGCCAATATCTAAAATTTTACCGGTTCACATTACCATTTAATTCGAAAGTGACCTCATCTGAAAACCAAACCCGGAAGAAAAACCTATCATTATGAAGATATCGACGCATTATTTCTTCGCAGTATTCTGTTCTGCGATCAAAGTCGTCACTATCCAGTTCTTGAACGAGCTTAATTTTATAACGATGGTAGTTGTATTCATGTAAGATCCGCGAAACAGATTTTTGACTTATCTCAACTTGTTGGGCTATTTTGTGAGTAGAATTGTGAACGTCTTTTGTGTACGTGCAACATAACCTCCAAAGACTTCTCATCATTGCCTGCAGATTTAAGCTTGCTAGATTTTTGTCGATTTGCAACCGAGCCGGTCTGTTCAAATCGATTAACAGTACGCTATACAGTGGATTTTAAAATTAGCGGGCGTTCAACATTTGTGTTATTTAAAAATCCACTACTTCTTAATAAGACCTTTCTCCATCTCCATATCCACGCATCATTAGTACAGTGAATCTTTCTTTTTCCGAAAGTGACATTGGTGTAGCTCAAATAAAAGTATTCGATAGATTTGAAATAACAAATTTACGTTAATAAAAAGGAATAATAAAATAATAAAATAGAAATAAGATTACATGAGTTGTTCTGGCACCTTTTTTGATGAAAATATACCAGTTAAACGTTAATGGACAGTTTTTTGCTGTAACAATGTGATAACGTTATCTTACTTTAAAAACCAAACGGCCACCTCCACCCCCGGGGGTGGCCGTGTTTTTTGCCATTAAATTTTCGATTTTGCCCCCGCCCCACCCTCGGGGGTTGCAGTGGGTCGAGTTCAGGGTTTCTGAACGTAGTTTTATCTGAGGAGCCCATTTCCGTGATCAAAAGTGGGGGTTCTCATTTAACTTTTCAGTACTTTTGACTTACCCTCTATCTACCTTTCAATATCAGATTCGTGAAGTGTATGGTTTTGTTTAGAGATTGACGGTACATCAGCAATATTTTCATTTCGAAGAGAGTTTAGAAATTAAACGAAAAAAATGTGTTTGTCATTGAAATAAATACAAATGTAATCTTAACCGTCATTTTTTTCAAAATTAACTTGTCACGCGGTGTTGGTTAAACACCGCGGATTTTGCGCGGGTAATAAGCAATGCAAATTAGGCGGGCAAAGAGGGCAAGAATTTAAGGCCAGAATGGAAATCGTGGGCGAGAAGACAGACAGACGGCACAATAAATGAAGCAATCAACTTACCGTTCGAGCAAAAATAAATTTAAACAAAAACGCTCCTTAGCAGCGGTGTTCCCTAGCACGTTGTGGTCAACGTCGATGGCTTAGCTCTCGGTCGGCGGCGAAAATCTCCACATTGTGTGGAGACCACAAAATTGCGGTGCACAGGTCAGCACTCGAGATGGTGAAGCAGGACAAATAGCGCGGGAAAACTATAGGGCAAAGCGGGAAAAAAAGGGACGAATTATGCAGGCCAAAAATGGGGCGGTCAGTAGATTCAGGCGGTGAACTCTAACTATCATGCTTGGCACTTTCAAAGGCGCACGTGACATGACAGCGTCTTTAAATGATCGAAAAAAGCAGATCACTGTATTGACGGCAGAGTCAATACAGCGCTCCGCGGATCCATTACAAGGCCCCCTCCGAAGCCTTTCAAATGAGGCTTGAAGGGCCAATCCACGGAGTCGTGGGGCCTCGAGATTTACTGGTGTTGGCCGGTCCCGTCCTTTGAAGGGGCTTTCTTCTTTGGCCTCCTTCTAGGCTTGCTCCGCCTAGGAGACCTCTAGTTCGGTGACATTGGGCAGGTTGGGCACCAGTACTCCACCAGACTATGTTGGAGCGTACTAGGCGCCTGTCCGAATTAAGCCAACAGGATCTGGGCCAGTGAATTTACCGCTCCGGACAATAGTGGCTGCAGCAAGGACTGCAAGAACGGCGCTACCTCCGCCGCACATGAGGGGTTCTTCACCGGTTGGTGGAACTCCCTCAGGCGATGGTGTGATTTAGGGTGCCGTTGGGTATTGGAGCCCTGAGTTTGGGCCTTCCGAATGTTTGGTGGAACTCCCTCAGGCGATGGTGTGATTTAGGGTGCCGTTGGGTATTGGAGCCCTGAGTTTGGGCCTTCCGAATTGGCGCCTTCTTCTCAGGCCCTCCTGAACCTGAGGTGTTACTTAGACGGCGGTTTATCTTTATCTAAACCCTTCTGGTTTAGTTGTTCTTCTTCACCACCCAGGAACCAGACGGCTTGCTCGGCGTCGGAGATGGCGATGGCTACCTTACGGGGTCGCTCTCGGCGGCGTTTCTCACCACCTCTATGGGCGACGGGCAACTGTCCGCCCGTGAGAAGCTAGGCTCCGAAGTTGGGTAATATAGAGGACGGGCAAACGTCTGAGAGCCGCAAGGGGACCAGACGTTTGTAGTGCTCAGACCCAGGCGGTTGCCTTGAATACAAGTGGCCCAAGATTGTGATAAAAATTGAACAATCTCATTGGGCGCGCTCGTCCATCGAGGGGATGACGATAGCGAGGCGAGAAATATGGTCTCATCGAGTCACCTTCTCGTGGCTCCCCGTGTGAGTTTCTCAGTTAGTGAGAACTATTATCGTTTTAGCGTTAGCTTTTCTGAGTGGAACGATTTCGACCCATTTAGTAAATAGGTCATGGAAAACGAAGACGTACTGGTGTCCTTGCAAGCTAGGGGGGTAAGGTCCCATCACGTCAGCTGAGACGATCTGTCATGGTCGCTCGTATTCACGGCGTCCCATTAGGCCAGGGGGCTTCGTCCTAGGGATCATACAAGCTTGGCAAGTTTGGCAAGTACACGTACTCTGCGATATTCGCATAAAAGCCAGGCCAGTAATACAGACGAGAAAGTCGCCTGAACGTGTTATCTACACCTAAGTGTCCGACAGTGGGCACTTGGTGGGCTTGTCGCAAAACTGCTTCGCGAGACCCTTGGGGTAAAAGTAACTTTTACGCATGGAGATCAGAAATAAGCGAGTTTATGAGTCGATCGTGCGAACGGAAATATAGACGGTCATTTTCTACTTTGTAGTCGGGGCAGAAATGGGACTTCTCTTCAGTTTTTTTGTAGAGGCGCCAGTTCCACTTGTTGACGCTCTTTTCAAAAATCGCGATGGCATCTATATCTTCATACATTCGGGACAAGACATCGGAAATATGGTTCATAGCTCCAGGGCAGTGGAGTATTTCCATGTCATAATCCATAAGTAAGGGCAAAAATTTTTTATTCCCTAAACCACTGCAAGACATTCTCTCTCCGTCGTAGAGTAATGCCTCTTCGTTTCGAACAGAACGCGGCTCGCAAAAACGATGAACCTTTCCACGCCATCTTGCACTTGCGCCAGGACACCTTCAATACCTGTCTCACTGGCGTCGGTCTGCAGAAGGAAGGTCTTGCTGAAATCAGAAAAAGCCAGGGTTGGAGGACTACTGAGCTTATTTTTCAACAACCTCACGGCCATCTCTTGGTCTTCACTTTAAACCCACTTATAGTTCATTTTCAAAAGCTTATATAGTGGGGCAGTGATGGTTGAGAAACTAGGTATGAAGCGATGATACCAAAAAGCCATCTCGTGGAAAACACGGACTTAGTGGGTATTTTCAGGGATGGGATAATGGAAAAAAACATAGATTTTGTCGGGATCTGCACGAATGCCAAGCTCATCGACAATATACCCTAGATGCTTGACGCTCGAACACCCAAACTCGCATTTGTCAAGGTTGAGCATCAATTTGGCCCAACGGATCCTCGTTAGCACTCTGTCTAACCAATAGAGGTGCTCTTCGGAGTTCTTACCCGTGATAATAACATCATCCATATATGTAAACACATTAGGGGCCATTCCGGGGCCGATGAGTGTGTCCATCACCTTTCGAAAGACGATTGGCGCATTGCAAAGGTCAAAAGGCATTCGCAGAAAGTGAAACAGTCCAATCAGTGTATTCCTTGAAGGCTGGGTCCGTCCCGATCTGGAAGTACGCCTGACTCAGATCTAATTTATCTAATCACCGCGAGGTGATGTACCTCGATGATAACTCTGGGGCATTGAACCAGAGTGCATAGGTTACGGACTTGTTGGGGTAGCTTTCCAACAGGGCACACATTAACCCCATGAGTGTGTTGCCTTGCTAGTTTCCCAAATTCTTTTGGCGACAATTTTGGCAAACATGTCTGTCTGTGGACGGGCCTCCCTATTTGGGGCAGAAGGGACGCAGATTTGCTAGGCACACGTTGAACGAATGGCCAGAGCCATTGTAGTTCCAGCACCCAAGCTTGGCTTGACCTGCCTAAAACATGCCATCCGATCTACTACTTTGCGAGGACTGGGTTTCATAAGGCCGGTTGTCCATCAGCGGTAGGATCGATTTTTGAGGTGGCGATGTTAATCGTTAATTTAGTCGGGGTAATGTTACGCTAAGCCTGCATGAATCCAGCAAGTTGGGCAGTTAATAGCTCAATCTGGCGCCTAAGCTCTGCTCTTTCGCTTGCCTGGGTCAAGGCAGCGGAAGCCTCTAAAGGAGAATTAGGGCTTGGCGGTGAATTTTGGTGCTGTTGGCGGACTTGTTTGGCTATTTTTGACCCCTTACCTCCTCGCCCGGTTTTCCTCTGGCCTCTTTGCACTAGCGCCTCCTGGATATCACCTGGTTTAACAGGGTTTTCCAGAGCTGCCACAGACAATTGTCCAACTTCGCTCCGGGAGAAAGCCACCTTCTCCGGGCCGGAAGAAGGTGGCTCAAACTCTACTGGGACGGCGATCTCGAAGATCTCATCCAATGGTTCGGTTAAACCTGATTCATGGAAAAAATGGATCAGTCGGTTACGACACATGGTAACGCTCCCAGTTGTGGCAAGGTTGTTTTGTGTCAAGGTTTCTCTCAGAGCATCCTCCGATAGATCGTAGCCAATTTTGAATCGTGTCGTTGCACTTTTTCAACCGAATTCGCGAACTATAAATCTCTAAAAAAAAATTATGTTCGGCGAACCCGTGGTCAAGCCTTACAAAATTTTTTTGTGAGGAAAAATCAAATAAATATAGCAATTCTGGCAGGATCACTATTTGTCACGCAGCGTTGGTCAGGCATCGTGGATTTCGCGAAGGAAATAAGCAATGCAAGTTTGGGCAGGCAAAGCGGGCAGTAATTTAAGCCCAGGATGGCAATTGCGAACGAGCAAAAGTGGAGAAGACGACAGGCAGAAGACACCAATAAAAATAATCAAGCACTCACCAAGCGGTGAGAGATTACTCTTGCAGGAGAAAACTTTCTTCTCTATGACTCGAAAGAGGAAGACGAAGAAGAAAATGAGGAAGTTGGAAGACTTATCGTGTTTGGAACGAAAGAAAATGTAAAACGGCTTATGAACAGCAGCCACTGGTTCTTGGATGGAACATTCAAAGTATTTTCTTTGATTCTTTCTTTCTTTGTCTTTTGATTCCCCCTTGATTCTTTGTCCTTATAGGTTGTTCCTCGCATTTTCTTCCAACTTTTTACCATCTTGGGTACCTTTTCGCAAACGTGGCGAGGAACTGAGCAGAAAGTAGCTGTACCACTCATATACGCTCTCCTAACAAAGAAGTCAGAGAAAGCTTATCGGAAAGTCATCGAAGCGGTGAGATTGTCTTGTGAAAGATGGCGAATACC
>JAQQRF010001482.1:0-16823 GCA_030523145.1 Trissolcus brochymenae | reverse complement strand
CAAACAATTTGGGGATGATCGAGTCTGCCTGTTCGGACACGTAGCTCTGCTGAACAATTTGAGGACAGTCAGATGCTACTCCAAGACTGAGCAATTATTGTGGGTGTTACAGGTGTTTATATATTAATTGGTTGCTACGCGTTGGCAGCCAATTCACGGTGGTGGCACGGTTCATGGAACCCGAAAATGCATAGTTGCACTTTGACGTTCATTGCTCTTCGCGAGTCGCGGCTGAGTCCGCGAGCGATTGTGAAATAGAGCGATGAACGCGGATTAATTAAAGTTAATGACCCGCCGATCGGCATCGGCGGGCCGGTGACTTGTTCGGTATTTAGGAAATTGCACAATGTAAGGACGTTGACACGGGCACATGTCAAGTGTGCGCGGGCAACGCCTTAAATTAATAAAATTAAATAATTATTGATTAACAAATAAAAATATAAGTTGCGGACATGACAACATGAGTGGAAGAACGATTCAAATTTCATGGATTTGATTTAACTCATCGGTGTCTAAATTTTATTTTAGTGAGATCTTTAAATTCAAGAGGTCTGCAATTTTTTTTTTTTTTTGCTACTGTACGGAAAAATGCTACTTTCCAAGAATTGAAGATCATCTTTGGAAAGATGACTTCTCATGATCAATTCTAAAAATATCCATAATGTCTTTTTTGATTCAGTTTCAAAATAAATGTGGCATTTTTCAGGCTTTAACAGAAAAAATAAAATGTTTTACTCGCAATAAAAGCGAGTTCACATCTGTGGATAGGTGATAACTTGCAAGAAACGACTCGTAATTGCGGCTAGTGAATCAATATAGCATCTGAATATTTAACTTAATGATTGCTTTCATATTCTTCTTGAAATCAATAATGTATCTCTAAATGTTACTTCTGCGTTAGCTCCACATTGTTCAACGTTGGTTCAACGTCGGCTCCATACGCAGTCTACCAAAGTTGGATCATCATTGGTTGCCAATGTTAACTCGTTGATATTGATCCAACCTTATTCACACAACCATTCTGACGTTGGTTTATTGTAGTTTACTAACATCTCAAACTGACGTTGGACGAAAATTATAATGATTGCAGAGTCGACTAAACGTTGGTTGATTTTGTTGTTGATTTTAGTGGAATAAGAAAACAATAAAAAGATATAATTATGGTAATGGCAGGGAAAAATGTGAACTCACTTCGAAGTTACGTGTAATTAATTTATAAGATTCATTTACGCACTCGCATCTTTCTTATTAATCAATATGGATTGTAAAAACTATGTTTTAATTGAACAGATAATTGATGCAAGACTCTTGATATTGATCGAATAATAACAAGCTTTCCAAATGAAGTTTGATGAAGTAATAACGATTTAATCTTCACTGTCCGACTTTACCACGTTATCATATTCGAATTTGTGAAACGCTATTTGCATATTTTTATGAGCAAAGAAAGTTTTAATCAAGGTTTCAATTCTGTCAAAGTTCGCACTTTAGCGCAGAAGTTTTTTTTTCTATGTTTTTTTCTAAATTTTTTTTCTACTTCGACTTAAACAAAAAAAGCAATTATCGGAATCAAAAATTTACCAATTTATTCTGATTCTTTATATGGTTTGACTACTAATCGGTCATTTTAAGTAGTACGACTCAATCTATATTCCGACAAATAAAAAAGGAAGTGAAAAATCGACAATTAATAATTTGTATGAAATTTTATTAACTCATTCAGTCACAAATTCTAATTTTTGACTTAAAAAATCGTATGTATAGGTAACGGGGTAAATATGTAGGTTCAGGGTAAATGGAACCCTGAACAATGTAAAATTGAAATCTAGTTGAATTCAGACAGTTTGGTAGGAAACTTAGTTTGTTCATTATAATGAACATGGTGTCTCAATATCTTTTATTTAGAAATCTACACATTTCATACTGACTTGAACAATTTTTTGAAAAAACAATGTTTATGATTTATATTTAAAATAATTGCATGAAATTTCGATATTAATAATACAATAATAAAAATTATTAGAACTATGATTTTTAAATTGATGTAACTTCTTGTTGTTAAGTCACATTGTCCATTTGAATGGAAACTCGTTAAAATAACTATGCTAATTGATAGATGGTTCTGAATACAAAAAAGTTCTTATTTGAAGTGATAAAAATGATCTTTTTATCATTCTAAAACATATACAGAAGTTAATGTTTACTATTGTTATGTATAAAAAACACTTCATTCATACACTATTTAAATATACTTCATTTTACATCGTTATTTTTTGATAAAATTATAAAAAATAGAAAACTATTTCTATTCATATTGAGTCTTAAATTGTATATAATAGAATTTTGATATATAACTTATGTATACATTTAAACCTAAACATACAATAATTTTTAAAAAAGACCAATCTCTTTTTTTTCCCAATCTTGCTAATAGACTAGGTAAATGAACAGGTTAAATTTGATAACATTAACTAATCATATAAATGATTAGACAACATTTTTAACAATTTATCAGTGTTAAGGATGCTTGAAAAGTCACTTATATTTCTTATGTGTTTATATTTGCTTGACATTGTTTTATAAGAAATAAATGCGCCGAGATAAAAAAATTTTTCTTATACTGAGTAGTAAAATTGCCTACTTTTACCACTCAAAAAAGTAATTCAAACAGAGAAAAAAGTTTCCCCCACAATGACGCGCAACCGCAAGCGACTGATGAACGCCTCAGTATGTTTTTGCCATTTTAAAGTAGATAACGGAAAATAAAATTTGCTCGTTTGGTTCTCGGTACTCAAAAAGTGAAGTGATTTAAACAAAAAAAGTGCCCGATAATATAATTGCAACTTGATGGCGTATTTTTGCGAGTTTTCGAACTAAAATCTAAAATTTTTACAACGTTGTGAACACTACTCTTATAATGTATATATCAATGGAAATTTGTCTGGATAGGTTTTAGAATTTAAGAACAGTTATAATTGATCAAAAATTTTGTATGAAACATAATCACCTATGATTATTTACAATATAAATTATAAAAAAAAATTTTTTATCGAAACATTTTCAACTACAACTCTACAAGCTTTTTTCTCTGTAGATCAGAGTAACTATAGTGTGATTAATGGCTCCAATGGCCGGCGCCCTTGGACAGTTTCGACTGAAAACATATTTTTTATACGTTATTTTCAGCCTAGATTGTCAATTATTTTCCACTGGAATTTATTTTGTTGGATTATATTTTATTTCTATACAGATTTTGCGCAAAATCGTGACTCTCTAAGATAATGATTTTATTTTAGAAAAGAAAATGACATACCTTCTCCATAAACGTCTGTATTGTTGTGATGTTTTGATCTCACCTTAAATAATCTTGTTTCTTTGAAGAACGAAGCTATTCGCATAGCAGAGTATATGTGAGTACAAGAGAGTCCACGAAAGTACACAGAAGTATACGAGAGTAAATGAGAATAAAACTGAAATAAATAAATAATTAAATAAGAATAATAATATTTCAAAATATGAGGGATGATAATTTGAATGATATAAATTTTGGAAATTTTGTTCATGTAATATTGGGTTTCATTTTTTTGAAAAATAACAAAAATAATACAGAATTCGGTTAAAATACAACTCGGTCCGGATGGAAATTGTTGAAAATGGAATTTTGATTCTGTAAAATTTGGTTTAATTTTTTTTGAAAATAAAAATAACACGGGACTAGGTTAAAATGAAACACTGTTTTAAAGGAAATTTTTGAAAATGAACTTTGTTTTGAGTTTTAAAAAATAAAAATAACACGGAATGCGGTTGAAATAAAACTCGGTTATGTAGAGTGGAAATTGTTGAAAATGGAATTTTGTCTCATATACTCTCATATACTCTCATGTACTCTCATTTAATCTCCTATACTCTCAATTACTCTTATGTACTTCCTCGTGTACTCTCATATACTCTTATATACTCTGCTGTGCGAATAGCCACTTCCTTCTTTGAAACTAGTCTAGATTGAAGTGTTTTTCACTACGATAACTCGTATTGTAAACATTTGTTTAACTAAAATTGTCTTATCTTTGAACTATAATTATTTTTATACAGCTTGTTAAAATCACACATTTTAAGGAAAAACAATGGCGGATCATCATTCAAGTATTACCATTGAATAAAAGGATTATTTGAGGACAATATTGAGAACCTTAATTTTCGTATAAATAAGTAAAGTTAATAAATTAATCATACTCATAATGGTACACTCAGAAAAAATTCGTCATTGAACCTATTAAATTTTAGTTAAATTAAAAATAAATCATAGTTAAAATTCTAATAAAGATTATTGAATGCATCTAAAATTCAATGAGTTCAATAAAGATTTTTATCTGAGTGTATATGATAATGAAATGATATGATACTGAACTACAAAAACATCGAGATTTAAAAAAAATTAGAAATTAACAACCATTGCTTTGATCAAATAACGTAGCAAATAATTTCATTTTAAATGCTTTGATTATTATAGAACGCAGGATTGTTTCGATTAAATGATATAATTAATTAACTGAAATAATTATCTGCAAACTAAAATATTGTTGAAATAGAAACCTAAATTCCGATTCAGTTTTGATTCTCATGAATTTTGTTGTATATTTGTATTATCGGTTTTTTGAGAGAATGTTGAAGACTAAAACATGGATTGAGCTTGTTTATGAATCTTTTATCACCCTGAACAGAAGTCACGTTTAATTAGCCAGCACCATATTAACGGTGCGATTAATCTTCATTCCCCTTTTCGCACAAACTTGTAAACAAATCCGATTCGCTGGCAGACACTAATATCGTTTCTCGCGCATCAACAAAAACTATCTTCAATTTGCCACTTTCATAACTCCAATTTCTCTCATAATGAGAAGAGTCATTTCAGAAAAGTTGAAGTTTTTTTTTCATCGTAACGTTTAATTTAGAAAGATACCGATCAAATTGACGTGCGGCGTTCGCGAAAAAGTTCGATGCGTGTCTGAGGCTAAGTATCGAACTGTTATGATTTGCCGAGTTTGGATCAAATCCAAAATGATGTCAAATAACTTATAGACAGCCGAAACACACGCGCCTCAACACACATGCCGAATGCATATAGATCTATCGTGGGGCATTGTTCGCTAAAACGGCTTGGGGTTTAATCGCCAACGCGCCAAGACCGCCAAAAATATGGGGCCGAAATGAAATGATAGAAGCTATAATTCGTGTTCGTGTCGTCACTATTTTTTTCTTGAAAATTTCTAAGGTTAGCAGATTTGTTAATTTATTACCTGCAATCATTAACAAAAAAAAAAAAAAAAAAAAAAAAAAAAAAAAAAAAAAAAAAAAAAAAAAAAAAAAAAAAAAAAAAAAAAAAAAAAAAAAAAAAAAAAAAAAAACAGTCTATTAGAATGTTTTGCAACGAAAATCGGTCTCTTGTTTTGTTTTTATTTTAGTTTTTTACTCAAAACAAAAAAGTACAATATGGTATGATTATTTTCTTTGCCTGTATATTTGACTTTACTTGATACAAAGGATTCGTAAATAAACAATAGTTAAAAAAAACATTTGAATTTGTAACATGACCAGGCAAATGTTATCTAGACAATGGTCTTCCACCGTTAGTCATATATGATGGTTAGCCCAAAGATTTGGTCGGACTTGGTTGCCTCTGATATGAGCTATCTGGTAAACACGTTTTAGGATACTGTAAACCAACTGTCAGCCTTTACATGAAGACCGATCGTATGTATACACGCCAGTAAATGCATTCCATTTCCAATTGAAATGAGTTTCTCAACCGCACACGTTTTGACTTTACCGAGATTTCCGGAAGCACTCGCACTGTACGGAATTTGCCACGATCATAATATAAAGCATAACAATAATCTTAACGCACGAGAAACGAGAGCCTTTGAAATTGCTTGTACCAATTACAATAACTCTTATTCTTTGTTCACTATGTAACTTGGGTTCAACGTTTATTCTGACAATCTGTTGGGAATAATAATGTTATTCATGTGTCAGAAATACTAAACTGAAGACAATTTTCACGTGTGAATAATCTCACTTCAACGTCATGCTACTTCAGACAATTTTATGCAATTATTTAATTAAATAGTTCAAACACTGAAACACAACATTGTACTTTACACTGAAAAACAAGTGTCTTAAATTAAAATACTTTTTCTAGAATTCTTTTAGATGTTTTTGAAAGAAGAGTGATAAACATTTTGAATTCAGATAATATTGTCTAAATTCAGCGTGTGAAGTGTCTATTTTAACTTTTAAAAAGCACTTTAAAGACATTTTTATCAATTTGAAAAAAAGTTTATTGAATTTAGCTAAAGTATTTAAGGCGATTTGTCTCTAAGTGTAGGTAAAATGTTTTCATGCTTATTAGGGTTAATTTTTAGATCTGATCAAATCTGGATTCATTTTTTCCACTTTAAATGTTTATACATATTCTAAATTCATAACGAATCGTAGAAACTATTTTTTTTGCATATAAATCCTGTCTAACTCATTTTGATCGGCCATCAACACAATAAGATCTTATTTTATTGTTATTATATTTGGTCAAATAATTATTTTATGTTGCAATTTAACTTTGAAAATAAGTTGGTCACTAAACATAACATTATTTTTAAAAAATGTACAGCACAACAAAATATCAAAAAATTGCAATATTTTCGAAATTATACCTTATGATTGTATCTTATAATGTCAATTATAACAATTACAATTATCTAAATAATTAGATTTAGATAATTTAATTTAGATAATTACAATTATCTATATAATTATTAATATACAATTATCTAAAACATGACTCCGAGGCAAAAGTATTTAGGCAATTCGAAACATGAAATACTTTCAAACAGTACTCAAAGTGACTGAATTTTCGGAATAAATTTCGTTCGCGTCCCTCCGACCCACATTCAACTAACGTTGCAATTTCTCGAACGTGGATTCATCTATGCTACTAAAAAGCATGTCCGCCTTTCGTTGCACACTGCAGTTCCATCATTTCATCGTGCAGTTGTAATTTTTTATCGAGATTACCTACTTTTGGATCATGTTATTAATTTCTTTCAGTTGATCGATGTTAACAGATCTGGGGTAAAAATGCGGTATAAAAAAACCAATGTGAGTTTCGTGATGTTTGACCAACAAGCTATCAGAGAATAGTAAATTTGTCTCAAAGTGCATTCGGAGTTCCATCAGACGACAGTTCTGCACACGAATGAGTTATCGAGTACGCAACTTGGCGCATCACTTTGATTTAGCTTTTTTAAGACGTTGCGGTTTCACAAAGACCTTACTTAAACAGGCGACTTTCAAAGCAAACTTGTTCCTGAAGAGAATTTTATCCGGTTTTTCGACTTAAAATGCCAGAAAAACGATGTCATTTAGAAAATGATACTGCAAAGATGTCAAAGAACTCGGAATGATTTTGGCACAACACTCGGGGGATATAAGTTTGCACGCTTTCGTACAGTTCCTTCTACGTGGATTACATCTGGCTTCTATAACAAAATATTACCTCGTTTACGCAAACGTGAATATCATGAAATAATTTTATGATGTACAATTGTTCCAGTATTCAACCTACGAAATTTTCTCGAGAATATATTGCATGTAGCATAGATACATGATTCTCTTCCAAATGTATATGGTATGTCCGCGGTGAAAGACGAAAACTAGGTAGCAGAACGCACACGATTTTACAATGTGAATCCACGTCCAATGATACTTGCCGTATGTTAAATCTAGAAGTAGGTCTGTGCAAAATATTGTCATTAGAAGTGTGACGTCTGACAAATATATATCTTTTGAATTTGAAGGCGCTCAATTTTACAATAAACTTGATGTAAGCTTTTTGTCAAATATGTCAGCTCAACATGAAATTCTATTTTTTGTAAAAAAAAATTTTAAATCTAATATAAAAAGTTCAGAAATTATTAAATAATATTTTTAAATTGTGTAATTAAATGAATATAATCTAATTGTGATAATTTGTAGTACTGATTATTTAATTAAGCGATTTCTTCACAATTTTGTTTCAAACAGCAGCGGCGCAAAATTGTTCAAGTATAAACATGGTGAAAATTAATTTCAACGTACTTCCTGATTTTGAACGTTTTAAATTTTCTGAAAACTTTGCATTCATTTTATTAAAACAGTTTCCGTTTACTCATAACCAATTACATTAATTCAGTACAAGACACTTAGTTATAGACTTATATATTTTACTAAAATCATGGTTAAATATGTATAATAACAAAATTATTGTTGAAAAATAACTTTGAACGATGGGCCTCATGAAAACTAAAAATCTATCATGAATCTAAATAAATAGGATAATCTCTCTGTTGTGGGGAATCGACGGGACCGAAATGTATCTACAGTACAAGAAATTTTACTCTATAAAAAACTTCGATTTGGGTTGTATTCAAGCGACGAATTTATCCATTTATAAATACTTTTAATGAAAATTCGATATTCTTTGGCAGTTTGTTCAGCTTTTTGATTGCTTACTTTAAAACAAAAACATCCGCCATATGTACAAAATTTTATTGTTTCTTCTTCTTCATTTCCATTTGACAGTTATAAAATGTTTATAAAATTTAAATTTTATACCACACCATCACCACCAAAAATTTTTGAATAGAATGTCAAATGCACAAGATGAGAGTTTATACGAGACAGAATTCACTGCAATTGATATTTTATTCAGACTTTTTCAATTACCAAACAACATTAAAAATAATTAGCAACTGCGAAAACTTGTTTTTATTATAAAATGCAGTGTTTTCAAAACTGATGTTTGTTATTTCGTAAAATCAAAACAGACGGTGTATTAAGTTATGTATCCAAAACTTTTCAGAGTATGAAAACTCTGATAATGAGATTTTTATTGGATTATGATGAAAAGTTTGCAAAAACGTTACAACACCCTGTGAACGATTTCCTGGGGCATGAAGAATACATTGATATTTATGTATACAGTTCATCCCTCGAAAATAATGAAAATCACCACACCTGTGCGAAACGGGAAACGATTGTGTTATAGAGAACAAAAGTGGCAGAATGACAATCGAGGCATGAACGCATGAACGTCAACGCAAAAATAGAGTTTGCGGTTGCAAAGAGAAAAAAATGAGCAAAAATAAAAAAGGAAACAAAAATAGTGAACGATCATGAATAGCTTTGTGAATCACCGATGATCTGATTCAGAATTTTTATCGTGGTTTACTATACGAGTTGTTGATAACAATTTCATCTGGTTAATAATGTTGTTTTGAAAAACTGAAAATTTTTGTTATTCTATTTGGAATTCTGGGATGCACCTATGTAAAATTGCATCAACGTCAATCTGGGTAACTTTATATTTAACAAGCGAGGATGGTTTAATTAAATTAAAAATTTTAGTATTCAACTGCTCACGTGAAAAGTATTTTTTGATTGATTATATCTAGGTAGCAAGAGTAAACCTCTTGTTATACCTTGAATAAATGAAAATCAGACGTGTAAAATTCCATGTTTTCCTGAGAATAAAGTTTCATGTCTGTAATGGTATGACTGAAAAAAAATGATTTCAAATCTATATCAGATTAAACATGATCAAACATAATGTTATAATAAAAAATTAAAAAAATAAAACATATTATCATTATGATTGGAATATATAGAAACATGCGTGATTTTGTCCAGTTATGTCTAATAAAATGTAATAAAACTTTATTAGAGCAGATTTGATTTAATTTTAATTTTTTAAATATTAAATTAAATTAAATTTGATATTAATTAATAATTATCTTCATGTAATAAAAAATGAATAAGTGAACATTTGATAAAACTTGTTGACTTTAAATTAAAATTTTATTAATTAAACTTCTTGTAGCTCGCATTAAAAAATGACAAAAATTACTTTTGTATTAAGTAGTATACATAATAAAAATATGTTATTACATATAATAATTACATTAAAATCTTAAAGATTAAAATATTAAAATATTAAAGATTAAAATATTTATAATTTAGAAACATTTTGAAGGTTCAAATTTTCTATCAAGGTGTTCGAATGTGAAATCAAGATCAAACCCTGTGTATCACGATTTTCAATATCAGAAGTTATTGCTGTTGATATTTTAACAAGTATTTTTATTGACTTATCAATTTAAGTTGTTTCCATATTTTTTTCATTTAGAAAATAAGTTCACTTTTCACGGACATCCAAGGGAAATATATAATAAGATAAATTAACTATACTATTATTTTAGTTTTCTTTGTGTACATATTTTATTTTTCATTGATTTTCATTGAAAATCAACTACTTTATTGATGTTATTTATATTAAAGAAAAACAAAAAAATTTTACATTAACAACATTTTACGCATTCTCATAAATTTCTAACAGGTTTTTTCAAATTTTCACTGATTGACAACATAGACATGCAAACTTGTAACTCAACTTGTAATAAATTGATTTAAATGATTTAATGATAATTCAGTGAAATGATTTAAAATTCAAAATACTGGATAAAATTAAAAAACTCATTAAAATTATTCTCACGCATGGTGGCGTATACGAAAAGAATTTTTTTTTAACGCGGGTCGTAGTCAATGTCCTAAAATTGCGAGTTGTGGGTCGGACTTTTTATAAACCACTCCGATATTTACAGTAGTGTCCAGGGAACAATGTAAACCTAGAAAAAGCATTCAGTCTAGGGAATTGAACCCCCAATCTCCCCCGAACCCTAACTTGTCAGCCGAAACCACTTAGCCAACACCCTTGGTTTTAAAATTAATAATTGGCTATTTCATAATCATATCAAAATATCATAGACTAATTAAAATATCGTCGAAATAACAATTTTGTTCATTAGAAATTTTATGAATAACAACTTTCAGTTGCATTAATATGCATAATTTTGTTCAGATTGCACGATTATAATAATTTTCTTGCAAAATTTAATCTTGAATGATTTCCAAGCATATATAATTAATTATCCCTTTGATTGTTCCTCACGTGTTTTACTTCAACATAAAGTACGCAAAACATTTTGCTTCGTCACTGGTTTTCATACGAAAACTGAATTTTTTTGCTGCTCATTTGTCAACCAATTTTCCTACATTTTCATTCTCTAATGACAAACACCGTGACTTGAAAAACCATTGTTATAATGAGGGCGTCAAATGACCCTTGATCAAAAATGCATTGTAATGGATGAACCGAACGCTGCAATTTATGCGCTTTACTCTGACTAGTTAGATGTTCAAAGGAACGTTGCATTCAAGCTCGTCTCTACTCCAAAATCGAAATGACTTTTTCATTGCAACTAAAACGTTAAAAAGTAATGAATAACACATAATTTGAATAGAGTCTAATAATGAGAATAAAGGATTCGTGAACATTAAAATGGATCATAATTTTATTATTTCATTATACGAAAATGTTCTACACCCTGGAGCCAATATCGGTTGAATAACTCATATTTACGATTAGGTAGTTAATAAACATTGTTTTTTAATTACTGATATATATTTTTACAGACGTATGGATTTAATTCCAATTTCTATGACACGTTACAAAACTGTTCAAAAAACTTTTTATGACATCAAATTTGATAATTTATTGAATTTTTTGTTGTGCTGTTTGGAAAATCAATCAATAAAAATAAAGTCTTGAGATATATGAAGAAGTCAAAAGAAATATAAGAATAGCAATTTCAGTTTAGTTCATTCTCATAAGAAATTTAAGAAATATATAGAAGCATAAATTCACCTTGCACAGTATTGTTTTTTTATTTGGCTACAATTTGATGCAATCAGAAGGTCAATGATATTTAATTTCACATACGAAAGGTTAGTATGTTAATACTAGATAGGTTAATATGTAACATTTTGAACATGTAATCGAATTTATCAAGGTTTTTTGTAACCTAGCGAGTTGGGCTGTCAACAAATAAAATTCGGCTCGCCGTCAAATTGACAAATATATTTCAATCACGTACCGGGTGGGTGTTCAGCTTCTCAAGTGGTCTCTCACATTTCGCAAAATATTGGCTGCAGTATATAACTGCAATCCATCAATCGGACCAATTCGCACAAAGTTTTTTCATCGACACAAAGTAACACTATTTGAAAGTAACTGCCAGAAACTAGTGAATGAAACTTGCACACTCAGCGAGGCAAAGAAGTCGTAACAATTTTTCGTTGCCGAAATTCTTCTAGTGCACAATGATTGTTTCACTTGAACTGCATCTTATAATACGTAAACCGTCATGACAAAAATTGTTCCAACTAAATAAAAATTACTTTTTTCATTGTAATCATCATGATTGTTTCGGCTAAATTTTTAACTAGTTTACAATTCTGAGATGCACGAGAGCCAAAGCCTCATCGGAGTCAACGGTGGGGGCCAAAAAAGCAAGACTGCCTCTTGGAGACCGTGCGCACCGAAGTTCGGGCGGCGACTAACGCCGTGTCGTTTTCAACCCTACCAGCATAGCCGAGCACGTGCGCTCTGGTTGCAAGTTTGACCGGCTTTCTCGCTCTGTCACACGCGAGTAAAGATGTGCTTTTGAGTCAGCGCTACTTTTCCACTACAACGCTAGCATATGTGACACATCTATCTCCGTCTGACCCGTCAATTATAGAAAGTGTCTCCGTCACTGACGTTTCTTAGTTCAGACAGGCGCGAATTTACCACGCATTGCCACGCCTATTTCATCGTATGCGGACTACGCGGTACCAAAACAAGAAGAGCAGTGGTGCTGTCGGATAGGTCAGTTCCCTCATCTTCCATAATGTTGCGCTTTTTCACTCGAAAACAATTTTCTCTCCAAGTTCATTTCTCATTAAAATTTTTATTTAATTTTTGTTTATTCAGGAGGACTTCTTTTATACACTCAGTCTAAATAAGACAAATATTGATTCTTGTGTAACATTTTTTACAGAAAGATTTTTTTTATGCTCATATAACATACAAATTATAATTCTCATATATTAATATGAAACAAATTTCAATGAATACGACTCAGTGCATATATTAAATAATCCTATTGGTTAGAGATGACTGGTTATTAGATGACATTTTTTTATTACAAAATTTACAGTTGTTGCAATTCTGGCGAATGAATTATCAGAAATTGTGCACAATCAATTGTCATATATGTTATTCTTTGGTTCATATCCAGTTTTAATTAAATTCTTATCAAAAAGTGATGTTTGGACCAAAAGTCTGTTGAATAAACAAATTGCTTTTTTTATTAGTTTAAAACATTTTTTATAAAATGCATATAGGAAACTGAGTTCATGCCTCACTTTTTATAAAGTAATTTTTCATATATCTCATCAAATTGGATTCAAACCCAGGTCTTTCGCTATCTATTTTTGAAAATATCACGCAATTAACGATTTTATCTGTGTTTCGATTTTCTTATGCATTTTGAACGATAGAACATTTCCATCTAAGTATTTCATGCAATATTATAAAGTTCGCCTATTTCTTTGCATGTATCATGTATTCATAAAAATTAGTAGTACCATAATGATTTTCATATTTTACTTAAAAAAGTGCATACACTGACGTCATTAGCGTACAAAATTTGAATAAACGTTAACTAGCAAATCACCACAATTCATCATCATCATCTTTGGCTACTTTCAGATTAAGACAGTATTACAAATGTATCAAAACCATGCAATTTGTAGGATATGACACTTTCTTGTCGTGCCTTCTATCATATCTTTATATCTATATACACCTATATGCGTAAGTTCGAAAAAAAGTTGACGTTTACATCTTCAATTCATGATTTGATGTATATCAAAGGCATCAATAAAAAAACCATGTTTAAAACTCTTATATTCAAGATTAAAAGGGTCTGCGCTTTTGAATTTGTCTTACTTGTATAGTTAAAAACTCAAGTTTATTGATTTATCGATAAAACTGTGTTTTTGAATTTTAAACTACCTTTAAATCTTTTTAAATGTAGTAACAATTTGACATAAGCTTTCTCACAAAAAATCAAATCCGTTGATAATGAGATAAAAGACGAGTTAAAGGTTTGAAAAAGTATTCTGAAAAATCTATAAAGTCTTGCTGTGGAGTAAATGGGAGGAAATCTTATTAAACAAAGTTTTTATACAATTATTGTAAGCTTCCAATAACATTATTAAAATATGTCTGGAAAATCTTCGTTTTAAAACTGTATTAAAATTTCCAATAGTTAACTATTGATCACAATAGTATAATAAAATATACCGAAAACCACAATTATCTTCTGAGGGTAGTGAGTATACCGACTTTTGAAGCTTACAAATATTTCTGATCAGTGTTTCCTTCTGATGGTACAAAAAATGGGGATAATGCAGTCTTCTACTTTATCATTTTCAAAATGTACCAGCTGCTGTATACTTGATGAAAAACTATCATAAAAAATATATCATGATAAAAACATATAAGTGCAGTTTATAAAACTGATAAAACATTTTTATATAAATAACCAGTCAACCATTTTTTGAATAAATAGTTGAAAGTATAAACTGATTAATTATCGTATACCTACCCATAAAATGCTGCCATCTGCAATTGTGTTTGTTTTTCATAACAATTTGAATGTGTATTTATCAAAATCTAGCAAAAATAAAAGATTAAATTTTTGATAAAAGATTCATTTTCAAAACGTGTTTTAGCATTTCTCTATATAAAAATACCATAAAAACTGAAACAATTTTTCTAAAAAGAATTTATTTCTAAAAAGAAACAGTTTGGTAAAGAACAATTATTTTTCAGTGAGTAGTAGAGAAATTTTGATTATTTTGTAGTTAACGAAAATACTTAATTATTTCAATTTTCTACATAAACAAAGAAATGCTATTTGTAATTGTTTCGTCAAATTTCTTCAAATACGTGAAAATATAAATATCTGACGAAAAGCTTTCCCAACAGACAACATCTGCTACAAATATTGTGTGTCAAATGCAGGTGTTTACACTCGTCGAATGAAATTGTTCAGGTACAGAAATTTTAACAAGACTCAGTTTTTTCCACATCGTATCCTCCTTCATTAATTTTTATCTATATTTTTGTTAGAACTGATAGATATTTTTTCATTTTACTTTATTTTTAAATGAAAAAACATTCCACAATTTAGAATATATAAATTTATCAATGAATCGTCGTAAAAATACGAATAGAAAAAGGTTATACAGCAGATCCATCTAATTTTATGTCAACAATTATTTATTTTAATTCTCATATATTTGTCACGCGTCTTTCAGATGATTACCGTAATAAGTACAGAATCAAATATTTATTTCAAATAGTTTCAATAATTGATTTTTTTATGTTTTTTTTTCTAGACGGCGAGCGCACCCAGCCCTATCGCCACACATTGTGTTATACTGCACCCAATCTCTTCGGGCATTTTCCTCAATTTTATAGCCTTGTTTATTACACAATATAAAATATACTGTTCTAAGAAATTTCACTCCCAATGTGGCACTGAACTGCAAAGGAACCTTCGTCGTGTCGTCAAGTGCAAGAAAGTTCCAACTTGGGCAGCATTCGATAAGACATTTTCAAGCGCTCGCTTTGCTTGTGTATCTGTAATATACAATTTTATCATTTTTCGTTTTAATTATGTTACGTGGATTAATCTAATCAATAAATCATGCATTATTTCCAGTACGCGTTATTTTATGTTATTTGATAAATTTATGGAGTTTACATACTAAAAAAATTGCTTTAGCGTTTACAGTCAAATTATGCTTGTTTTATTTATAAAGTTTTTTCTCCTTCTATTCCAAGAATGTAATTGCCTAATTTTACAGCCAAGTGAAAAACCATTTTCGTGTATTGAGTTGCAATTTAGGATGAATATACCGTTCATTATTAAATAATTTCGCTTAAACAAAACATTTGAACTTACATCTTTTCATAAATATTGCAAAGTACTGATAGAAAATCAAATAATTGATTACGGGAGGACTCGATCGCTAGAACTTTATATTTTACATTACTTGTAAGAAATATTTCGTCAATAAATCATATCACATACGCTTGGGTACATAACGTAGAGACTTTGTCTCCCAGTTAACGAAGTGCCTGATTTGATTTTGTTAAAACATGTAGTTCATTTCAACAAGAACGTCTTTATGACTCCACTAGAACTCTACTGATGGGGCATTTTTTAATTGTCGTTCGCAGATGCAGAAAATGAGTATCAGATGTCCCGAATGAATATTCTGCATAAGTTTTAACCTTCTGAAATTAAACGAAAAATAAAGACAAGGTTTTTTGGTGTGAAATGATTGATTTAATCATGTTTTGGAAATTAATGTATTTGGAGTTGTTAAATATAAATATTATAAATGAGCATCAAGATTCAATGAAAAAATTTGTTAAGGAAACCTTAAAAAGTATTTTTAGATAAACTCAACAATAACATGTTCTTTGAATTGAATTTCTTTTGGGGTTCCGTGCAAGTCATTGCATATAAAAGAGCCAATTTTTACTTGGCAGCTGTCTTTTACCATAACAATTTCATCTACACTGTAAGTATGAAATTGCATTCCCAATTTTGGTTCAACATGAAAAACAAATATTCAATTTCATAACAAAAACATGAATTGTAAAAATTTGCTGTATGTTATTTGGCGATTTATTTTTGGCCCTACAAGAGTATAATTATTTCTGAGTTTTACACTGAGAAAAAGGAATTCTAACAGTTATTAAGTTTATGCGATTGAAAATTTTTTAAATTAATTCTTAACATTAATGCTCTTATCGTTATATTTAAAAA
>JAQQRF010001481.1:0-20421 GCA_030523145.1 Trissolcus brochymenae | reverse complement strand
CACTGGGTAACCCAATTTGAGCCCATCTCAGGTTTCCATTTTGTCGCCTAACTAGGACCACATAAGTGAGCCTTGTATATTTTTATACAAGGCCTACGTATGGAAACCTTGTCCGACACTTCTTAGGTATTCCAACTTGAGCCCATATAAGGATACCATGCATCAACCTCACCAGGTCCCAATCGGGCAACCATATCATGGTCAGCAATGTGGGGGCCAAACCTTAAAACATGGTAGCCCAGATTAATTTCTACTTGGGCGTACGTCTTAAATAGAATCTCTCGAATAGAAGTATATTATGTTTGGAATACTCTTGATTTTTCATCGAATCCTATATTATTGTTTGCTAATTGAAAACTCTTCCGTTTAAAACTTGTCTGAAAACACCAGCACTTTCCGGTACTTTGATGTTATTTTCTTTTTGGATGGTATAAAATAATGTGCAATCAAAGTTTTCGAATAGTTAGCAATAGAGCGCGCGCGATCACATTTACACTATTCACGGGATAAATTGTGTTGAAATTAGACTGTGTGCAATTTGACGAGTACTATTCGAACGATGTACAAAATTACGCGCGAAAATGAAGTGAGTGGAGATTAACACAGTCATTTCAAATTACACACCTTTTGTATAGTTTAGACACTGTAGTGAATCGTATAACAGTACGCATTGTGAAATGTTTATAATTGCATCACATTTGGAGTAGCTCGTCCTTAATTACAACAAGGTGTAAAAATATGCATTTACTTTAAACGGATCCTGTAGATGCGTGATGGGTGCCATCTATTAGACTAGTGATATAACCCCACTCAAATGAGACATGTTCAAGAAAGATTGTTCTCGTTAAACAACAATTTCATTCAACTGTTGATTCATTTCCGGAATAAAAAGTTATATATTTGGTTCATGTATAGTAAACATTTATCAAACAAGTTTGGGAGTTTTGCGGATGCATGTAGTGCAAAATCATGGCATGGTGCATTTTGAAGCCCCATCCGGATGTAAATAATAAATAGTAAGGATGTCGATGAATTATTTTATTAACAAGAGTGTGTTGTAAGATTATTTTTGATCGTAAACCAGCGTATGAAGTACTTGAGATGTGCTCCTCAACATTTTCACTGCTAGTTCTCTTTAGAATGTATAACCCGATGTGTCGTAAAATCGTAGTTGCGGAACCTCTACGCCGATCTCTAATGTTGAACTTTGATTGTAACGGACAAACGGCTATATACTAGGAACCAGTTATACTGTCTCCCAGGCGGAAACGCGTTTCGTATTACACGTTGTATTTTATTTTTATACTCGTAAAATACCAGTTATAAAAAAATGGAAAAATACAGTGATGGTTTCCATGTTTTTTTCAGTGGATAAAAAAAAATCAGCAGCCGAATATGAGACCATTGGTTGGTGAATTAAAACAAACGTGGTACACTTGAAATAAGAGAATCATGTGTGACTGATAAAAATATAACTCATTTTTAAATATCTGTTTTTTTTTCTCTCTCTCAATAAACATATATTATGAGGGAAAAAGAAATTGGAATGGAAATGAAACGTTGCGTAATAAAGATAATTAGAATAAAATATTAAATGATCATGTAAGGAGCTATTTATAAAATTGGTAGACATATTATAAGCAGCTTCTGCCAATATTATTCTCATGACCGAGTTTTGTACCGAAAAATGTTCAACGCTGGACTGAACCAAACTCAATGAAAATGTATTATGCAAATGTTTCTTTCCCTTCAATTTCAACAGTCAATTATTGTTACGTAGAAAAATTTCACACACTAAATACGTTAAATTGTTCCTCCAGTGAAGAAGGCCAAAGTACTTTTTTACTTTACCGCATCGAAACGAGGCTGAGTATACTATAAAAGAAAAACAATGAAATTTTTAGTGCGTGAAAATTATTTTTATCTTTTTATTAAAACTATGTATAGAGACATTATCAGAAATATAAAAATTATAAAATTTTTATTCAACTAAATTCAATAAGACAATCGAAAGCAATTCTGATATCTTTTTATATTTTGATGGAAAAGTTTAATCTAACACGCTCTCTTTTTTTCAAATTCACAGTGTATTTTAATCTACTTGGATTTATTCTCGGTGTCTTGTTCAATGTTTTTTTTTTTTAATCGATCAACTATTTTTATTGTTGAGTCTTTAACGACTGTTCATTAATTAAAATATAAATAATTCAAAATTAATTCACCGGAATGACGCGACCCAAATGAAATGAGATTTTTTCAGATGAATTTATCACAATTTCAGTATCTGTCACAGTATTACTGTTGGTTCTTATCTAATACCCATGCTTAGGCACGTATTTACAAACATCAACTCTGGGGTCGGTTACGTGATCATTGTTATTGACACTGTAAATGCTTAAGCTTGTATATCGCATGGAATATTCATTTACACACGAAACCATCGATATATTTGGATATCTTGTACAAAAATATTTACATATATAAAACAGATTAGATCAGAAAGGTGTATAAAAAATTTTCAGATGGTATTGAAAAAATGATATTTTTTAAAATAAGAATAATGCAAAATTTTAGAAGTGAATTTTCTTGATCCTGAACGTTTTTCTTAGCTTAAGTATAAATTGACATTAATGGAGCAATAAATAAGTGAATAATTAATCTTTGAATCACGTCTGAAAGTGGCATTACAATTTTAACATCTGTTTGTTTGTATCGAAACCGGTAAGCAAGTACAATTTATGTGATTTTCAACGAAGAAGCAAGATTGATTTCGTCGTTTCTTTTTGTTTTTCGTTTTATTTTTGGTGAAGCGAACTACCTAATTTTGTACTTCTAAAAAGCTTTTCACGTTTTTTATTCTATCCATTTGCTACCTTACAATCCTTGTTCTGGAACTTGTGGTCGTAAAAGAACGTTTCAATAGAAAAACATCAAACTTGCTTTTGTATGCTGAAAGAAAGGAAAATAATCAAATTCAAAACGTTTCGTTTCAAATTTTTTACACGCCCGATTACAACTGGACGCGATTTTAATTTGAAATGAAAAAAGTTTTTATTTCTTATTGTTAGAGCTACAGATGGTAGAACCGTTTTTTGTTCACGTCTCGCTAAGCACACGAGCTGTTTTACATATGTAGCTTGCATTTCGAGATTCACCACGAAAAAAAAGGATGATTTCTCAGTGCATAAAATTTGTGTGAAAAAATGTTGTCTACTCGACTATTGATGCACGATTGACATTTTAACAAATTTCATTTAATCATTTAATCTAAATAGTGAAACTGTGTTCTAAATCGAAAACGTATTACTCGATTGTATGTGATTCCATGCATATGTTTGTCCTAGTGTGTATATCATATAACAGAAAAGCGGTAATGTACCTGTGTTGATGATTCGGGATAATGCATCAGCGTCCATCAGATGAGCAATGCCCAAAAATAGGAAAATCATAACCCAAATCGATGCCATTTTACGAATCGATGATGGGCGTCATCGTTCATCGATTATTCCATCACGAAAACCAGCTCAATGTCCTTTGGCTCTCGATTTTGCGTTTTTTTCTTCCCGTAGCCACACCGCAATCACTGCTATCTAAACGCGACATTCGACAAATCATTATTTTACATTATAAAACATTGGCACAACTTGAAAAAACAATTCACTGATCAATTACGAATCATTTGCAGATTTCAAATCGATTTGATAAGCAAACTAGTATGCAATGACGATGAGAATGATGGATAAAAAGAAAACAATTGTCGAAAAAGGACCATTCAGCTTTTTAAAATTCCACGTATTGATAACGTTAAGATTAAATACTTGCTGACAAAAATTCATTATATTTATTCTTTGAAAAGTCAGTCTGCTTAAATTAACAAAATTGTTTCATCTACTTATATAAGTTTGATAATAAGATATAGTGACTTAAAATTTGTTTGAACTTTAAAAAGTAATTAAGCATTCATAATCAGAAGAAGAAATAGATAGGGAAGTGGGCTGTATCGATCAGGCCAGATGCATTTCGCTTAACGGTTACAACGACCGGCGCATGAATTGCAGATGAGACGATCTGCAGATAGCATAAACTGTACACAAAGTAGTGCCTGCGCTATTTAGACAGTAAGAAATAGCACGGCAGTTCACACAAGATTCGTCACATCGTCACGCGCTGGTTCTTTTTCACAATCACGTCAGCTGACCTCGACGCCCAACCTGTCCCCAAAAATAATAATTTTTCATCGGAAAAACAAACAGACGGTTCTCACGCGCCGAATTAAACTTTTTTTGAGCGTTTCAATTCAAGCTTGCGGACAATGAGAACTTTTTCGGTAAAAAACCCAATTGAACGTCCTCGTTGAAATCAAAGAAACTTCCGCCTTTAACGATAAAAGGTGTTTTTTTATTTATGCATTGAAACGGTATGAATTTTTCATTGATATGAATCGCGTATTTTTTTTTTCTTTTTCCGTGCGCTAAAGGAGTACTTTATTTTTCATCAAATTTTGTGGATTTCAATGAAAAAGCTCGTCTAGATCCTAGCTTTACAAAATTCTTCCCTCTGGTTTTCTAAATGAAATTCAATTGTCGGTGCGGTTAATTAGTTTTGTATCACTTGATGAAAAAGAAAGTATATACACGAACCTTCCAAAATTTGAGAAATAATAATTTCTATGACTTAGAAACAATAACTATAATTCAACGTCTATTGCAGTTATTCTTTTGTACCGATAAGACTTTGTGATATATTTTAAGTGGTAAAGTGTATATAATTATATGAGTTGGATGTATTTGGTTGAATTAAAATTGTAAATTAAATTTGCTTCAAATTGTTGTGTTTAGTTTAATGGAACTTAAATGATTATTCATATCGATTTGTTGATAAAAACGTGTCGGTTGTGACAGGATCAAAATGTTATTAAAGTAAACATAACATCTTGACGTTGTCGCGTTATGCGAATGCGATAGCACAATTATGACACATGTGCGATATCAGGACGAACACCACGGCGAAAAGGAAATAGTCTATCACAGTATCGCACGTGAACGACAGCTATGCAGCTCATCGTGTCACAACGACAGCGTCGCAGTTTCTTCATCGTGAAACAATGAGAACATAACGTCAGCATGATAAATGCGAAGCCCACAAAACATATCCGAACAAACATACCGCGAGCTTTTATATTTTTATTGCATTCAATCATAAATTCCGCTAACATTCATTAAACTAGAGCCACTTATTTTGCAAATTATTTTGTGTCGGTTCGAGTATGTTGAAACAAAATATTGGATTGATCGCACGGGACTGAAATGCAGTAACGATTTTACTCACTAATGAATTTTTTTCCCTGTAACAAAAAGTTGCTTTATAACGTAAAATCCATCTCGTTAAAAGAGAACTGAAAATGATAAATAAAAACATGAATAGCCGTGTAAATAAAAGTGCGTTTGACGTCGATTTAAAACATTTTCGTTAAAAATTTGTATTAGCTTGTATAATTTCAAATACAAAATTGCATTATACGCGGACGCGAATATAAGGACGATGAGACACATTTTTTTTCAAATAGAACTTTCCAGTTTATCTCTTCCAAATAGAAAATAATCCGTCGTTTTGGTTTATAAAATAACTCGCTCGGTCTCGGGGCGTTGAGAATGCAAGTGCCAGCAGTAGTTCAGTTACATAATCCCTTTATCGCTTGACCTATCAAAAAAACCACTCATGAAACTAATAGATCTTGAACCGATCGACTGACGATAACTGTCAATCCGAGACATTTTCGTGAAAACACTTTCTCAGAGGGGGAAAAATAAAACGAAACATTACACCTTATCGCTCCGCAAGTTCGACATTTACATTTCTATCATTTAGATTTATAAAAATGCAATTTAGTTTTCTCGACGCGCACTTGGTCGTATATTTTTACTCTTTTCCGTCAGCTACTTTGTGCCAATGAACAACTGAATTTTATATTTCTTAGATATTCATAATTCTAGTTGAGAAAATGAATAAATCAACTTAAAGGGGTATCTACTCTAATCAGAACTCCGCATTGCTGAGCTTGGGCTGAGCTTCATGGCGCGATAAATTATGCAAGCTTAAAAAGTAACATTTAAGTACAATAATAAAATATAAAACTCCGGTGCGAATAATTTTGAAACTTTTTGATTTTTAATCAGTTTCGCAAGTTGTGAACAGGGCCGATAAAACGAAGACATGCTTTACCAAATTGGGTCATTCGATGTAATAATTGAAGCTGACGATTCAAATCTCACGTTTTCGGCGAACCAAATTAAACGTTTGCCCCTTCCCCATCGGAAAAAGTTATAGCCTTTTTTTGGACGAGTTAATTCGAAAAGTAGTCTTCTTAGAAGTTATTTTAGAACTGACGAATGCAATAACATAAAAGAGTGTATTTACAGATGAGACTAAAACTAACATTCACTTTGTACCGGTCTGCTCAAATTAATATTTTTATGGTTAATAAATATAATTTCCCCGTCGTTTGATCAGGAAATTCACTTCTCTCGTTTTAATTATAAATAGCAACTTGTGCGCATTTCTCGGTAATTGATTTTTGCATCGATGAATTAAAATTTTTTTCGGACTGATCAATTTATTGCGCGACATGAAACGGCCCGTTAACATGAATATTGTAACGGTGTTTAAACAAAGTTTGTCTCAAAATACAACACCGTTTTTTTATTTGACGAAAGTTGTATATTAAGCCTCTGACAACTGCTCAGAAAGTTTTCACAACTTGTCGACAACAGAACGTACATAATTTAATCAATTAATCGAGCAAATTTAAGGTCCAATTAGCACTGTTCATTATTAACAAATAAAAATGATGAACTTGAATTTTGATTTGTGAATGCAAAGTTAAGATTAACAAAAATAATTTTTTATTTTTCGCATATTTTCCCATGAATCACTTATGCGGATAATTATGATGACAAAGTTGAAATCAAATTCGCATCAACCAGCAACAAAACCCGGAGAAGTGATTGGTGTGTTTTTTGTTTTATCCTTTTTGCTATTTTTCATAAGTTGTCTTGTCTCTCGATAAACCATTTAGAGATGCATACAATTTTATTATTAATTTCGCAACGTTCATACAATATCCGGCCGCAAAAGCTTTCGTCGTTTATTCGAGCAAAACTGCATTTATTTTCCGAGTCTCAGTAAATTCCCTCAATTTGGTGCACCAAAAAATTATTTTATTTTAAATCAAAGAAAACAAAGTTAATTATATTGCTTTATTGAGAAATTTATCCCATTTTCCGATACAGAAAACCAAAAAATCTGCCGCAAAACAGAACAATATTAACGAAAAGAAAAAAAAAATTAAAAAAAAAACAAAACAGTACAGGAATCATATCATCTATATCTATGGTACGGGTGTATGGAAATTTAAACTATTTTTAAAAAATGAATGAAAATTCTAATGGTGTGTGAACATTGTTAAAAGCAAGCATTGTATTGATTGGGTTTGTTCTAAAAAAAAAATATGTAACATTATAAAAAAATTGTGCCCGCTTGGTTACAGTTCTACTAACATGAGAGCGATAATGAGCGTGCAAAAAATGTCCTCATTATATCAACGATTTTAAAGTTGTTATGGATGCAAATTTTTATCCCACAAATCAGTCTGATAAGTACATACAAATGTACGATGACATTTTTGGTGTAACGTATATCACATTTTTATACTTTTATAGCCAGAATATCGAGAAACTCGGATCATAAATTTATAAATTTACCTCAACATTACAAACGCATAAATGAATGAGTAAACAGGAATTGAACTTGCATCCACACAGCGCGATAAGAGAAAACTAAGAAATTAATTAAATTATCGTGAAATCTCATTTTTCAGTTAATATTTCTTTTTGTGTGTTAGAAACAAAAATTGAACAACGACACATCTGGTGTAACTGCAAAATAGGAGGAAAACAAAATTAACAATAGAACGATAACGGCTGAAGGTTTTTTCAATTAGAAAAATCAAATTCAGTTCTGACAAAAACAAAAAAATACAGTAGTCATTGAAATTCGAATACAGGAGATTGATTGAAAGAAGGCAAAAAAAAAGTATGAAAAGAAAGGACAAAAACAAAACAAGGGAAAATAAAATTATAACGTGTGTATCGCGACTGGATGTATGCACAGTGAAAAGAGTATAGGCCGATGGTTGAAGGGCGCGAAAACAGCGATGCAAGATTGACGAGGCAGAGCGAGTATCACATGCGAGCTTGCAATAATTGCAATAACTCACGTCTTTATAACGAGAATAAAAAAAGTGTGTCACTGAAACACGACATTAGCGGTGTGAAGAGGGAGGGCGATCAGCGATCGGACAGGGGGAACAAATCGTCGGCATGAATTAGAGCAGGCTCGCGATTTTTCATCATCAGTAGTCCGAAATGCGGAGGCGCGCGCGAGTAATTGACAACAAAAGCCGTTAATCAAAATCAGAGCCCATTATGCGAACGGGGAGAGAGCGACCGCGAGAGCAAGGACCTCGATGGCCATGACAGTGCCAACTGGTCGAACGACAGGGACGCCGCGCGGCGCCCGTACGTTGCGAAAGCCAATATCACGTATCACTAGGTCAATAAAATGAGAGTCACGTTAAATTCGGAGCGAGTTTGCCGAACGAAAGGGCACGCGGGGGCTCGAGTGATAATGCCTCGACGGCATCTCAAACACTGGAGTTGCTTTTGTCAGGACAGAGAACAAGGTACACGGATTCTAGTGCGTTTGCGCTCAGCAGTCATAAACCCCTTCCTTCCAGGTTCATTCACTCCATTTTTCCTATTCCTGTTCCCTTCTTCCCTGGGGTCCCCCAGGCCCCCCCACTCGCACATCACGCTCTTCCGTTTTCGTCCCATAAGCAAGCCATCATGATTTATAATATTTATCTGGCTAATTAATTCGAGAGAGAGAGCTTTTCGCTTGCAATCGCACGCAACAATCGGCTGACCTTACGCCGTGATTTTCTGTTTCCGTATCCAGCCGTAATGTACAATCAAGTTTCGCGCGGTGCATGCATAAAACATTACCTGCGAATAAGACCCGTGCGGTTATAATTTTTGTCACTCAGTGAAAACAAAAATTGCCCGATAATCATTTTCTTTTGTTTTTTTTTTGTTCATCGATTGTATACCCAGTGATGTTTCGCGACGATTCGAGGGTGTAATTGTTGTGCATTGGGACACACCGACGAGGCTGGTTTGCGCGAGGTTTCGCTGTAAATTAGGTTTCAAAACCTATTGTTGATTCCGGAACGTCACAGTTCTGCTACGAAACACACAATTTAATTAAATAGGATAATGGCTGGATTATTTAAATTGGATCCAAATTTTTTAGTTCTTTTTTTTTTTTTTTTACTTTACTGCTCATAGTTGAGGATGAAGATGATCTGACTTTCAAAGTCAAGCGTCGTCCCGTTTCTTCGCTATCTTTCGTTTTTCATCTCATTTGATTGCGATTATTCTGAGAGGCAATCCACCTTTTTGGAGTGTCTATACGCGCTATGGTTAGATTTTATTGATTCGTTATTCATCGGAGTTGAGGACGTTCAAAAATGTTGCGTACATCGATTGGTAATTTAATCCATACGGAGTTTAATGAGTGTTTAGCAAAATTGATGCTCTCCCCTAGACGGCAAAATTCTCTCATTTCGATCGATCCTGCTGAAATGATATCGATTCCAGGTCACTTTCCAGTCTATTCATTCAGAATACTTCGTATTCATCATATTTTATTTACACTTAACTGACACTAAATTAAGTTGCCATCGTGGGTAAATCGAATAAATCTATTCATCACGCTTTCAACTTCAGCTGATATAAACTTTTGTTCGACAAGATGCTAATTTTTTAATAAACCATCAATTTGATACGATTGTTTGAAAAAAAAAAAAAAAATACTTTTTCATTTCAAAAATATGTTCGACTATCACAAGTGTTCTTGACTTTAAAAACATTTGAATTCAAATATAACCATCTTTTGATTTACAATAATCAATTTTCTGTCAAAATTAAAACATTTTGAATTGACATATCGTGTTTCATGTCAAGTAATTATTATTTTGAAATGACAGACTTTTTTTCGAGAACATTTGATTATTCAAAAAAAAAAGTTTTCAATTGAATGTTTCAATTATACAATTGAATTCAACATTGAAGACAACATTTTTGTTAGAATCGCCATCAGCGTCAATAGACACTTTTTTTGTTAAATACAAATCGAAACGTTAACGTCAGGTAAATTGAACTGGCATAATTCCACGGGAGAGAATCCAAACTACCGGTAGTTTGTAGTGGATTTATTATAAGTAGAACACTTATTCAATTTATTGAATAGACATGAAAAAAAAATCAAATGTCGTAATCGAGAAATATTGCTTCATCATGCCGTAGGTAATTACCACGAGAATGTAAAATGTCCACTTTCAAATTGTGAACGTTGCAACATAATCTCCTGTTTCAAAATAAGGAAAATGATAATCTACCGAAAACAATCAAATAAATAAACGATATTGTTTGCAAACCGTTTGTAAGTGAACCAGATTCTCATTGAAATGTGCTTTGCTATACAAAATGTATTATGGAGTGAAACATCATTCTTAGAAACTTGTTACACAAGGGTTTATAATATTGTTATCAACAGAAAGCATAAGGATGATGTGCAGCAGACCATGTTGTTAATTTATTTAACAAACTGAACTGACAACTACACATGGGAGACAAGCCTTGATTTAACAACGTTACATCGTTATCGGAAAATCGAAAAATGAATGGCAAATTGATGATGTCGATATACGATGTTTGGGTAACATCTTTTTTATTTCCTTTTTTCCCCCTTTCATTAATCCAATTTTTCAATACACCTTTATTTTCGTTCAATTTAGAGGGTATTTCTAGAACGGTAATTTATCAATCTGAAGACCGAGTTAACATACTGTTAAAATTGCAAAATCTTGACCATTACCAGGTGAGTCTTTGCAAGTTACGGCTCCATTTGCCTACGGGAAATCTGACTACTGACGATCTTGTTAGAATTACACACAGGAGACCGTGATGTACTTCTATTCTGAGCAGGTACTATGAGAATGGGTGTTTTGGTTTAGCTGCCAGACGAGAGCGTAGTTTCCATCTAGTCATAGCAAGATATTATAATTTGAATGTGATGATCGCCTGGATAAGTAGCGAATCGAAGATATAACTACTTTTTCCACTTTTATAAAAAAGAACAATGTACTTCTTAATGATTAAACTTCCAATCTTCTACGTCAGACACTTTAGACGTAGATTCTACCCATATATACTCCAGAGACATGAGAAACTTTTCTGAAATTTCCTTTTACAAAGATTAATCAGTTCTCTTATCGTTGAGAAAACAAAAAAAGAGTAAATTTTACATCATCGTTGTGCTCTTTGTTTTTGTTTGGTTTTAGTCAGTTAAATTGTTTTTTTTTTTTTTTTTTTTTTCATGTATATTTATGCGTATTTTTTATGCGTATATTTACGCATATAAATATGGAATTCTTCGTATCAGGAAATTAAACTTCATAAAAGAATGAGTTAAATACATTTCCATTATTTGTTCGGTAAAATTAAGATTCAAATTGTATTAGTTAAGAGATGTTGCAAAGCAAATATTTTTCCTTAATTCAGTAGTATTTTCATGAAGTCGTTGGCTTTTCACTGGTTAAAAACTGTTTTTGGTTCAAAGTCAGTGAAAATAATCAAAAATGGAAAGTCAATTTGCATATGTAAGAATAATAGAATATTTTTTATATGTGCCATGCGCTAAAGAAATGATTTGAAAATTGAAAATTACGACCGCACATTTCGGCTTTGTTTCAACGGATCATCTTTTCTCGAGCGAATTCCTTAATGTAAAAAATGTTTATTTGCAGATGCGTTAGGAACTCACTGAGATAGTGATAAGATGATGACTCGCGGGAATCGGGTCCATTTGTTTCTATGTTTTTCTCAGTGGCACACGTCTCATTACAATTTTGCAGCTTTTCTCTCTTCAACGTAAAAAAAAAACAAGTAAACATTTTTGTGCAATCTCAGACTCATTTGACAAATGTCTGTTTGTAAAGACCGAACATGATCTTCCTGTTTTTTTTTTTTTTTTTTATTTCAATCAAATATATCAACAATAAATATTTTTATTTCAACAATTTCATTCTCTCGTTTTTCTCTTTATTTTTCTATCGATTGAGTAGTCCAAATTTTGTTTAATCTTCAGTGATGGTTGAGTGAAATGGAAGTTATTAACGATCTTATTGCAGTTTAAAACACGGAAATGTTATTCATATTAACGAGATCAAAAACAAGTTATCCTTCAAAATATGTTGTTCAAAGAGTTCAAAGAGTTTAATATGAATTTCGTATTTATTTACTTCTTTTTTGTTTTGTTACAATTTTTGTAATTTACTTTACGACATTTAAAATAAAGGTATTCTATTCTAAAGTTCTCTCTCTTTCGTATAAAACAATTGTCATTTTTTCATCGCGATTTACTTCAAACATCGTTTGAAAATTGAGTCAATTTGAGAGAAAAATAATGATGTTAATAAAAACCAAGCGAATGATCGTAGAGATTCTCGTCGATCAAAAGAGGAGAACAAAAACGAGACAAAAACATTTCCGCAGGCGCATTTTCGAACATGACAATTACTTGAGTACGCTTTATTTCAAATCACGTTGCTTATATTGTTTCTCCTCTAATAGAAATATTATTTTATGGAAATTGCTACAATTAATTTAGTGCTTTTATGTATGGTTTTTTTTTATGGTTTCCAGAAATAAAAAGTATATATTTTGTGCTCCTGATTGTAATTTTTTTACCTTTTTTTTAATTGGAAATACCTATTTCCAATAATTTCTAAAGGTAAATTTTCAAAAACGTTAAATTTAAAGAGCACGCATGAAACTTTATTCAATTTCGATTAAATTACAGTATAGAACTCACATTTGTCGTGAAAACAGATGAAATCTTTTAACTTGAAGTTGCTTTTTTTTAGTCCTTTCATCCGGACTCTGACAAAATGTATTAAATGTGGCCAGTCTTCAAAGAATCTTTTCGTTCTTCGTTTACTCGTAAACGAAACATATGGAGCAAAAAGTCTACAAAGTTTATTTGTAAAAATATAATTTGCCAATTAATTATATAGAATGAACAAAAAGTGAATGTTTAAAAAAAATGTTGGCTAATCACAAATTCCCATTCAACTTTCCACATTTCTCCCTGTCATTTCTTTATCTTTCAATATATGTCAAGATTACACTTTTATTTATAAGATTACTTGAAAAAGATGTCGTTTATATTTGAGAGACGAGATAAGAATTGTTTGGCAGCGTTCCGAGTGCAACGAATACCATATACATGTTTCTCTGATTATTAGCAGGTTTAAAAATTACATAATTTATCACATAAATAGCTATTAAAAGTCCACCGATAAGCTCCTTTTTTCATTGCTATGCATAAAGAAATTACCAGATCAAATTTTAATTAGTCGCTTAAATTTTTACGTCTTGAAACTTGGTCAGAGGTAAAAAAATTTCAAAGAAGTTTGACTTGAAAGAGCAAAGAGCTTTCAAAGCAACATTATTATAATGATGAAATTATTAGTTGTCCGGCATTTCTTTGAAGGATCTCGAACTCGCACAATCTAAAATGCTGTGAACTTTGTTTCCTATATTTACATTTACATTACATTTAAATATGTTACTTAATTATGTATAAATAGAGTCCAAAATATATAAAAATGTATAACTTTGTTTAAACCATTCGCTCAACTACTCTTAAATTGTATGTAACAAAAACTCACTTTTTGAATTATTTGATCACACCGTTCTATACACCGCTGGAAGTTCAGTATTAATTTCATGCATTGAGAGAGCACTTTTAAAATTGAAACCCAAACAAAATATTACTACAAAAGTTCACAAATTCCGTTCTCTTTGAAATCGTTCACACAGAAAATAAATTACAAACTAATTTTATCCTATTAAAATCGAAATTACTTTTATTGTTAACGAATAATCTATCGAATTTTTATTAAAAGAAAATTGGTACTCTATAATAAAAACAGAATTTATTTGAATCATTTTTTGTCATAAAGAGCGTTCAAGTATGAATATTTTATTTCCAATTTGTTGATATATTTGTATTCTCAAATTAATATCCAAGTGAAAGAAACATTCTAATTTCAAATGCTTTTTTATGCCACGGTTTCAATAAGAATCTTTTTAATTGAGATTTATTGAATTTAATTGGGATATACGATGAACTTCCAATAATAGGTTTAATATAACCGCACAATGTTTCATTGTATCTTGTTATGAATCTGCAATAACGCTTGAGAGTACTGCGCATCGCATGTTATAATACAATAATTGTCCGTTTCTAATCAATTTCGCAGCACGTGTGATGAGGTGCTGTGCAAATTTTAATGAACTTTTTATCAATATAAGATAACAGTAACAAATTGTACGAAATAAATTCTCATAAAATGGGCACTAACGACCTGTATATGCACAACTTAGAAAATTGCACGCTGTTCGGTCTCGTAACACATTTTTTAAAACAATACATTCTCAGAAATAATTGTTTTCAACTAACAAAATTTTTCTCAACAAATTATGTTCGTTCTTCGCAACGGTGTAAGACAAAAAACAAATGTAGTTGAAGTTTTGTGTATAAAAGGAACAAATTGTACTTTAGAAATGAAGTTGAGCGTGATTTTAAATTAGAATCTATATATAATGAGATATCGCTAATTCAGAAGTTTGATGCATCGCAGTGTTGGTGCTGAATTAAAACGAGTATTTATAATTGAACAACTGCTTTCGAACACTTGCCCACGCTGTTGAAACTTTTAAAATACAAAACAGAGCGCAAGAAAAGTGGGCAGCCAAATATAGAGAATAAGTTCCCTGATTACCCTGTTATGACGCTTAGTATAAACTTGTTCGTGTTTTTTTAACCGTTATCATAATACATTGAAAATCTGTTTTTCTCTTCACCCCGAGCGCGAAAAAACAGCTAAATACACAATTCCGTTACGCGATTTTTTTTCTACGCAAGCGAGAATGTATAATTTGCATTTGTAAACGTGTGTCTAAGCGAGGGACGAATAAAATAAGAAAAAAAACAACGGTTGAAAATAATGCATAGACATTGCTATTTAAAAACCCTTATGTACGTTGCTTGGTGAAACAATGCTGTATGATAGGTTGTATGCTCCGCAGGCGTTCAAAGAGAATTCTACAGTCGACTTGTGTAATACCACGGCAAAAGTTTATCTTTCAGATTATTTTTTCGCCTGCAGATGAAAAATTGGATCTGCGACTTGTAAATATTTAATTAAAGAAACGGTTACGTGCACAACTATAACACGAAAACATTCAAATGTGTACGCGGCCGGGCTTTTGTTGTTGGCCGCTGACACACTTTTTTTAACAAGCCCCATGCTAATTATTTTCGGGGCCGTAATTGTCAATCAATTAAAAATGCGCAAATGGTTTTTTCTTCGTCATTCATTTATTTACATTAATATTTACAAATGTTAATTTCTTTTTTTTTTTTTAACAACAATACCACACATTTTGGTAAATAGAAAAATTTCGTCGAGTATCTACCTAGATTATCTACAATGCTTCTTGTTGCAAAATACTGCAGAAAGGGACGAAATGTCGCATCTCAGAACTTTAGTAATTCAACTTTTTTTTGTTTCCTTTTATTTATAATTATAATTAATTTTCATCGGGTTATCAAAATTAGAAAATCTATTAGAGCAATTTGTCGTCAGCAACTTTTCGTTCCTCGAAAATTTGTCGACAGGTTATTATCAAAATTACGTAAACGAAAAGTTGTCCTCTGCCCAACGTTATCGCAAACGTCGAGAAAACCACGTCGAACTTGGTGCTTTTGATTGTCGACGTTATTTTGTACGGATCTTCGGAAACGCGATATCGCTTTTGTTCTATGCTTTTTGGTGCTAAAACCTTAGAATACTTTTTTTTGGCGCTCTCATTTTTCATCTCGCCACGCTGTTTACCTTTCTCATTTAATGAATAACATGAATGTCTAATATTACAAAAGTTGTGTTCGATAGATGATCAATTTTCATTTTTTCGTCTCATATTGAATAATTTAATTTGAAAAAGGTATTTGACCAATGAATGATAACTATATGAAAACAATCGAATTGTCAGTCGATCGATTGATTGAACTTGAAAATGAAATGTTTGAAACAAAAGATGTCAAGTTTCAAATAAAATAACATGACTAAATTGAAGGAAAAATCAGTTTGACGATTGTAGGCAAGCGAATATGAAAATACCCTCTTCGTTCACAATTAAGTGACGCATCATAAGCACAAATTCCATTGCTTGAGTAACTTTTAATGACCATTCAAAAGTTACACCCGACTCAATATTGGTTAGACGCTTTGAACAATTAATGACCCTTTAGGAATAAAAAATATCAATGCAATTAATGCTCGCGAATGTTATTGCAACTTGAAATAATGAAATACGTGTTGCCCCTCACAATTGAATTACCGAAGTTTATATTAATCGAGTGGTAATCACTGTATTCACGCAGCATTACTTGCGTGAATGATGAGAACTTTTCGGTCGGAACAGGTATATTCCATGTTTTTTTTCAAATGTTTATTAATTTTGATTAAAAAGTTCAATTCAATCATGAAGTTGAATACGATAATTATGAATTTCAACAAAGTTGCAAATTAATTAACGTAAATAATTTGTAATTGTGTCTGCTAAACCAGGAAGCTTCATGATTGAACTGAATTCATGGACTTTTACTTTGATTGAGTTTTTATGAATGTTGAAAAACAAAGACAATGAATATTTGTTAAATCTTTAAAAGAGAAATAAAAGCGTTTGATTGAACATTTATTTAATGGACAAAAACTTCATTCAGAATCGATATTCATTTTCGAAAACTTAAAAAAGTTGAACAAATATTACTTTTGTACACACTGACAAATTTTTATCCCATATGACAAGTTATTCGCAAATGAAAAATACAGGTAAAAAGTATTCTAATTCTTTGCGATTACATGCTAGCTCTGAATAATATATTTTTTGCAGTCTTACTTTGCATCATATAATAATAAAAGATACATTTCGATAGAGGAGTGAGTTGTTACATTATTAAATAACATTCATCCAACGAATGATAATACAATCCTCTGCAAAATTATGCATGTAAGATGATATATTCGCAATCGCACTTTGTGTCGCAAAGAGTCTCGCAAGAGGAAATTTGTTATTTACCATGTTTCTCATACTAGTCTGCTTTTTTGTTAATGTTGAGTTTGTTTCGTTGAAAATGTATTTTTATTATATTTTTTTCTCGTCGAGCCAGTAAGCGTATAGCATCATTGTCAAAAACTCAGCTGGGCTCTTATCGCATGTCACATGTATTAATAGAACACAGGCATTTGTATAATATGTTCTTTTATATTTCAATGAAAAACGATAACTAGAAAAAATAAATAAAATTATTTACAATTTATTAATAAAAAATTGATAAAAAGCAGAAAGCAATTCCGTGGCTGTAAGGAACAATCAGTTAAGTGGTATAAGATTTGTATATACTGTTAACTGGTTTTTCCTCCCAACCACAGAATTAATAACCAAAAATTGTGTCTAGACAGTAAGCAAATTAATATAAAGAACAGTATAAAACATTGTTTAAAAAAAAACCACAAAGTTAATTCTAACTTTAAAATAAAAATCTAAATAAAAAACATAAAATTCTTGTTTATACATTTTATATAAAATTTAAAAAATCATTATAAACTTTATTAAAAAGAAAGATGCGAATAAAATCAGTATGTACAACGAAATGCGTTCTTTATTTACAAAAATCCGAGTGATAACCAAAATTTGATTGCTTTCGTAACTTGCAAACATGAATAGGTTGATTTCCTGTAATACAGGCACTATCAACCTCTGCCAAAGGCTTGAAATTACATGCACATACTCTCTTGAACTGTAGTTATAAGCAACGAGATTAAAATAAACGGAAAATAAAAAAACGAATTTTGCCAAAAAAAATAATATTCATTTTAAATAAAACCGAATGATAATAAAAAAAATGTGATAGATAAATAATTGTGCATAATTTTTTTCAGTGGTGATCAAATATGCACAATCGTTATTTGGTTATGAAATAACGTGACAATAAAGACACTTGACTGTGACAATAATTGATATTTAATTTAGTAGAATACATATGAATAAAATATATGTTAATTATAGTTCGAATAGCAAAAGTTCTTTTTATTTTGTTACAATGTTAATAATGATCATCGAAACAGTAAACTGAATTTGCCGTCATCCGGAAGGCAAAAATGTCATTACCCGCGGCATCTTGTTAATTCAACAAAAAAACTCGTCTCGACACTTCTACCATTGAAGTAACAATAATTTTTTCTTTATGTACAAAGAGAAATATACATATTTATATATACGCCGGGCGTGTGTATACTATCATGATATAACAAAATGTACACAGCAGTTAACAATCAAAGTTCGAAAAATCAGAAACTCTAATTATGCTCGTTTTATTACAGGGAAAAAAAAAAGAGAAAGTTTCATGACTAACGCACGATGTGTCAAATCGATCAACTTAATTGGTTGGATACTGATCAGCTCGTCAACAAACGAATCAATCAATGAGTAACGTTTTTCGACCTTCGTCGTATCTCCTCGGCGTTGTTTGTTAACCATCGACTTGGCATGGGATTGAACACAAATAATGTACACAAAATAATCTGTTAAAATCGTATTTACAAACTGTCGTGTGGTTCTCTTCGAAATACAAATAAACTGGCAGTCGTCCGGGTGCTCCGAAACAGCTTTCGCTCGTTTAAAACAGAACACACTCGGTCTGTCTACGATATCCTCGCGCTAATTTTCATTAGTCATCTCTAGTCAAAGGTTGCATTCTTCTTAGCTGATTTTCGTTGCACCATTATGATTGGCTTTGTGATTCACCAGACGTCCGTCCTCTTGAACCGTCTTATAGTATTCTTCCAATAACATTGCCAGATTGCGCCTCTTGAAACGGAGAGATTCTTTGACAATGTCGCGGATAAATGCAAGCCGAATGTCTAAAGTGCCTTGGATTTGATGCAGGTGTGAAAACAGGATCGCGTAATCTGAAACAGACATCATGCGGGTGGCTTTTAAATTTCACTTTGACTTCAAGTAGACAATCTTACTCCGTCCTTGCTTCTCAACTTCAATTCGCAAATTCACACTCGGCTGATGTTTATGAACTTTTATACGCAAATAAACTCTTGTTTCATATTTTTAAACTACCATTTTTTGACAAACTTATTTTATGCAATAAATTTGTCATAAATATTGGAATAAATATTAAAATTCAACATCACAATATGTCATATTTAATTAAAAAAACTTGGTTAAATATCAATGTAGATTCGTTGATTTACGTTGAGAAAAAAGTATTTTTTAATGTACCGCTTTGTATTTTCTAATTAAAACAACTCATTAATCCTTACAGTTTAATTAAAGTTAATACAACTATTCAATTATCTTCCATTTTAATGGCCGACACTGTTTGTTGCTTTTATTTCAAAATACCATCAAAAGTTAAAAACAAAATCACAGCTAAATTACTTTTAGTACTCCTCTAATCTAATCTCCTATCTTTTCATAAGCTTGACTTTGTGACATTTTTCCGGGCAAATATTTATAAGCTATAAGAGAAATAACACAGAACGTCATAAACTTTTTTGTATGGAACTCACAGTTTCTTGTAGCATAAAATAGAGGAATAAACAAAATACTCGACAACAATATTTCGATTGTCTTTAATAAAAAATTACACAAAAGCTGACAAGAAAACTTTATAACGAAGAAAAAATTGTGACAAAACTCGAGATGGCGCCTAAAATAAGAAAACGAGCAATAAATTACTATACCTTACATAATGTACAATTAACATTATATTAGTATCGTTTTGTTTTAATCACAAATGTGTGGCGCATTTCGCTGTTTCAAAATGTAATATGTTTTTTATTGCTCCGGCTGATGTTTTATTACCTACGTTAATAAAATTGTAATTAAACGCCGCGCGGACAAGATAGCGTTATCCGACAATTTGTCTTGCATTAATTATAGTTATCAACATAAATCAACATTGGACTTGATAAACAATTAATCAAATTTTCATTCGCAACTTCTGAATTGAAACGAATGGTATCGATCAGCGCTTCACGCACCTATCACAACTACCCTAGTAGAAAAAAAGACGGGCGTGCCTTTGAATTTTTAGGGCCCTTTGTAGGTAATTCAGGGCAAACCAGAATGAAATCGAGCATTCATGAAAGCC
>JAQQRF010001480.1:0-12043 GCA_030523145.1 Trissolcus brochymenae | reverse complement strand
GTGAGCCCAAACAGGGTAAACCTATATTGGCAATGTATAGATCCAACTTTGGCTTTCATGAATGCTCGATTTCATTCTGGTTTGCCCTGAATTGCCTACGAAGGGCCCTAAAAATTCAAAGGCACGCCCATTTTTTTTTTACTAGGGTTACAGGAAAAAAAAGTTTATCAATTGAATGGATGAAAAACCAAAATTTTTCATTATATATCAACTTTTTATAAACTTTGGAAAACTAGTTTGTTTTGAAAACTACAAGTTTAGCCTAATCTCGAAATAAAGAAATTTATCTTTCAGAAATCTCAATAAAAAATATTTCTTTCTAGGTCCAAGGTGAAAAGGTAAATTTGAATCAAAACTCATAATACATTTTTATATTAATTGGTTATAGGTTGCCGACGTAAGTACTTAATTATAATGTTATTTTACAGTTCTCCAAGTAGCACGTCTAACATAACAGTTTAAGAAAGAGTTATTGTTTCTTGACAGGAAACATAAAGTTTTTCAAATCAACAATCAAGCTTGATGATATATACAATGATTATATATATACAAACATTTTAATGAAATTATAAAACAATATAAAGAGCAATGATTGTTGTTTGTGCGATTATTTGGTAATAAAAAAAAATTGATCAATTGGAACAAGAAAAATATTCTTAGACCAACCCCGATAAGAATAAATACCTTGATTCAAGAAAACTATTTTTCGATGAAGAATAAAAGCCTTAAATGAAGAAAAAGATTGTTATGAGTGATATTGTGTAATTTAGTAGTGAATAAATTTAGATAAAAATTTAACGATCTGAACTGCAATAACTTTGAATGTAATAATTGTGATATGCGACAAAGTATCGTGATGATACGTATTAAGGGCCATACTCGTATCTCCGATTTTGTGGACGACGTGAAAGTGGCGGCGTAATAGAGGCGGTAGAAGTCCTGATGATTGCTGCTAAGCCGACTACATAGGACGGGATCCTGGCAACTACGACACGGCAAATAGTCAGATAGTTATTGCCGTGCGATTTGATACGTGGATAATGACGAATAATGACACGATGCGGCGACAAACATTGCCCAACCGCACCACCACTCGCGCGCGCAACGTACGGATATTAGATTGCGTCATGCATATGCAGCTACATTTGCCGTTGGACTTGCCGCACAATCGCTACCATGTAACTTGATTGTCGTCGATTATATCCTCCGACCTATTGGTATCGCGAAAATTCAAAATTTTTAAAAGTTTTTCTTAATTTTGCCCCCTCACTATTCTTCACATGTACGAACATTTTTTTTTTCCCTTAAATTATTTCTTGTCCCTCGCCCTGGTTACAAGATTGTCTTTAATGATTCATGATTGGTACCTTAATTATGAATAAAATTCATGACTGTTTTGATAAATTTCCTAGGCATCAATTACGAATCATAAAAAACAATCATTCGATTTCAATCTAAGTACACTTAAATACACCTAACTACGCTTGGTAAGAAAATTCCATTTTCATTGGTCAATTTTAAATTGTAAGCGCTCTAACTGACTAACACACGCAAACATATATTTTCCTATAGTCCTCACACAGAGAAGTATTTTTATGTAATTTTTGTTTTGTTTTCATATTGTTCAATTAATTACCGACTTTTTCATACTGGAAACGAATCTCTACGACTGGATTTTCAATTTTCTGCTTTAAAAAATTTACATCTTCTAGATCATGTGATTACAATTTTTTTTGACTGGATGTCATTAATTTTCACAAACACTGTTCATTAAACAAAATAAAACATTCAATGTTTTTTTTTTAATTTCTACCAACTAAATTGCTTCTTTTATCTTATACTTATCAAAAGAGCACGACTACAGACATATGTCATGATGTTGCTTTGTAGATTATGGGAAAGTGTTTTTACAGGTATTCCCAAAGAAAATGAGTCAACACCGCTCCAAATTTCCTCTAATTGTCTCCACAATTGATCAAGGATAGGTTTTATTTTGTTCGTCGCATAAAAAAATCTATTCTACCAAAAATATACAATAAATTTATATAATGATTGACAATTTTTTTATTCACTATAGTGCAAACATTACCTCAAACGGTTGGTCACAATGAATTTCCGAATATTCAGTACAAATAATGCACAATTCACAGACTGATAGTGTTTACTTTTTTCTTTGTGTCTTTTCCAATCAAAAAATATAAAATAACAAGTAACTCAATTACAACTTTCAGTCGTCTCGATTACTTGGTCATTGGACAACTAAATGAACGCGTCACACTTGATGATTCACACCAAATTTTCTCATCGAAACCGAATGATTCTTGTTCAAACGCATAATCATTAATTATGATTTTTATTTTTTTATGTGATTAATCGTTTCACATGTAAAATAATTTGTGATATTTACGGATACAAATATTAAAATGCAAATACTTTAGTCTTTTTCAAAAATTCAAACAATTTAAATATTTTCATCAAAATGTAGTAATAAAAACCAAAGAATAAAATCGGAAAAAAAATCATAGTGTTAAGACATGCATGAAATTAGGCAATAACTTTATCAAAGCTCGCAAGATCGAGGTCTTTTGCAATGGAAAGATATCTTCTGTTGATTCAAGATTACGTTTGGTGTCGCAGACTCTGCAATTTCAAGCAAGCTCGTCCGTTCTACGAGGAGTCGGTCAGCTTGTTTTATATACGCTGAATCGCTTCGTCGAGCACGTAGGGGCATTTACACGGCGCATACTCTCGTAAGTACGTAAATGAAGGCGCTAGCCCAACACTGCAATTTATATTTCAATGATAATTTCGTTTCTTGCCACCAAATTGCAATTAATTTTTTCATAACACGAGGGATTCATTATAAATATTAATTTTTCGCCATTGAAAATTTATTAGATTGTCTTTGAAAAAATCTACTTTGCCTTGTATACATGAGGGTTTTTCACGATCACACACATTTGTATCTGAACTCACGTATATAAAACTGATTGTCATAGAAACCTTGATCAGAATCGAAAGATTAAAACTCTAGTATTATTTATTCTAATTTTTTAAAGATGAAAGAGTTCAACTATCTTTACAAATATGGGTACTTCTGAGACGTTCAGTGTGTTCAGCAATATTTATTTGTTCTAAAATATCCTGTTGGAAATAAATACCTGTGGAAAAATGCTTGTGCAATATTTTCCTAGCTGATAATCATTACGTTTGTGAAACAATTCCAAAATGCAATTTTAAAGCAAAAAAAGATAGAAAATCCTATGACGAACAACATAAAAACTTTTTCATGTTCCCTTATTCTTTTTAAATATTTGTTGGATGTATATAAAGTACAACTAAGAAATAACCAGGAAAATTCACCATCACCATCTAGGGAATTTGATTTATGAAATGAATTCTGATTAATCCTTCAGATGTATCCTATTATTCCTAAAACCAAAATAATTATCTACATTAAATGAACGTTTATTATGAATTGACCATTAGAAACTGTGTGAGTGAATGCTAGTGTGTAGTAGTTTGAAAGAGGGAACGACAAGGGGTGCTACCATCGAAGCAACCGTTATCTCGGCAATTAATATGATTGAGGAGACATCTCTCACGTCTCCGTAATATCCAGCAATGGCCCAAGTTCTGATTGCTTTGCCCGTACCATCCTCGATTTGCTTCGCTATCTCTGCGTCGCCATAACCCTTGCCTTGGCCCCGACGACTCATCTCGTCCTTTTCTTCCGTCGTCTTGCTGCCTCACACACTGCAACGCCTCGAGAGTTAACACAACTGAGTTACGAGCAGATGCCATCTTCCGTCGAGTGTTGAGGCTTTTTAACCCAGTTATTATTTTATTCAGCGAACAAGCTCGTATGGGAAGAGCAACTTTTTTTAAACTTATATTCCTTAACTTCTTTTCTCCTTTTTTTGTCATTTTTCTCCGTTCTGTTTTAATAAGACACTAGTAGAGGAGGCTCAAGAAATAACGTTGTTTCGTTCATTATCATGCTTCTGTTCTCAGCAGATCGCTGGTAATTGAATTAGTTGTAAGTGTTTGGTGTCTTTTAAGATGGTAATACCGTAAATAACTCCCCGATTCCATATTACAATATTAGATTTTTCTTATGCACAAAATTGTTTTTCTTAAAAGGACTTTGCCAACGTGAGTGACCATAAAATGAACTTTCCTCAATTTTTACTGGACGTTCGGAAGATAATTTTCTTTTTAAACACATTATAAAAAACATAATTTAAAGTAGAGGTTTATGTACTTAGACAGCTTTTGACTATAGATAAAAGTTAATTAAAAATAGTTATTATATTAAATTTGTAATAATATTTGTACACAATAATTTTAACGAAAATGACATGAACTGAATCAAATACGTAACACTACCCATGTAAAAATTGCCAACGTTGTGCCAAAGAAATAATCGGTTCTACGTCGTTTCAACGGTGGCAGCCAACGTTGGCAAGTCATTGTTGTACCAACATTGGATCATTTGTGCGACCAGAGTTGTTTAAAACCTGATGGCCCAATGTTGGAGCTCAATGATGATTTAACTGGCGTCCAATATAGAAACAACTTTGACAAGCCTTAAAATGCTAAACATAATGGCATTCGTCTTTTATTCAAAGTTGAAAATCAATTTAAACCACGTTGAACCAACGTTGACTGGCGGAGATGAAAGGACGTTTCATCCCAATGATATACCAGCATTAGGCCAAGTTTGGCAGCCAAAGTTGGTTCAACATTTACAATGTTGGTCCAACGTTGGGCCAGATGTAAATTATAATTATATTCAATATGACACACATCTCCGAAACTGAGTTACTGTTTAAGCCCTCTCCCGAGTCAATCGGTACTTTTGCAAGCTATCTACACTCTCTCTCACACTACTCGTAACGAGTTAACATTATTATCTCTTTGTCGAGAATTCACAAAACGTGAATACACGCTTATCTCCCCAGTTTCTCGTAACAAATAAACTGCTCTCTCTCGAGAAAGAGAGAACGAGTACGAAATGTGATTTCTCACCTGCATTTATTGCAAGGGATACCTGACCTATGATCATCTTCTCAAAACCATCCCCGAGTCGAAATTGACGTAATCACTAAAAGATCTTTTAGTAATCACCAAGAGACAGATTTCCTGGTGATCACTAAAAAATCTCTAAAATAAGACAAAAGAAACCGTTAAGAGATAGTTGTAAGATCAATGAAAAATCATTGCAAGATTAAATTTACAGAAGTGAGAATTAAAAAAAAATTATTCACAAGATCATTATCATATCGATCAAAAATTTATCAAGGCCACGTTAGGATCGTTTTTTGATAAATTCTGCGATCTCAATGTGATCATTTGCATATTTATATATCCACATTAAAAAAGTTGATGACAGGTGCAAGTTAGCCGCGGGTCGACCAATGGCTAATTTCGTGTGTCATCGTTTATGTTTGACAGGTCAGTTTGACATGATTAAAATATAGTATATACAGGCGCGCACAGCGCGCCCTAGAAAATCTAGTCCAGAATGAAAAAGTTGTGTTGCAGCTTAAGTTGGCCGTGGATCGGACTGTTGGCCAAGTTCATGCGCCATAGCTTTATTTATTGACAGGTGGAAATTTTGATGTGAAAGAAAATGAAAAATTAAACCATATAATATGTAGCACGCGCTGCGCGCCCTATATACTAGTTACACAAAAAAACGAACGTATCAAGTAAGATTGAAAAGTGATTCCTTCAAAATCCCTGAGACGTCGCTCTGTGATCTCAGTGTGATCGTATTCTCAATTTTTCGATATTACGAATTCAAGTAATCGTATCGAGTAAGATTGAACAGTGATTTCAACAGTCAACAGTCAAATTTCAAAAAAAAAAATGTAATTATATTATAAAATAGTTTAATTTTTTAAATTGGTTTTTGAGAGGTGGAGGGGCTTCGCCTGTCTAAGCCCCCACCAGGGGCTCCGCCCCGTGAACCCCCTTCCCGCTTCGCGGGTTTTCTTTGTACTTAGACGCACTTTTTGCGAAAAGTATCGTACACAAAACAGGAGGTTGAAGTAAGCATTCGGACTCGTGTAATTCCCTCGTTGAGAATAGCCTACTTTCCTCTCTAGTTGCGTAATATATTATTAAGGTGAAATGTCAGTCGATTGAGAACCGGCCGCCTTTGCCTCTAGGTAGTACGCGATGCGGAATTGAAGCTGATCGGCAGAATAATTCCGCTGTGTAAAAATGTAAAATTCACCCGGGGCACTTCCAAGAGGAAGACCCTAGGCGAATAAAAAGTAACCCAGTTACCCCTGGGAAAATGAATATCACCCATTTCACTTCCTTGTAGAAGACCCTGGGGAAATAAATGTTCACCTGGTGTCATTTCGAGAGGAAGAACCTCTTGAACTTCAGTCAAAAAGTATATCTATCATTTTATAATATTCTCATTACAGATTTGATTTTTGAAATTAATGTTTTTTTTAGAAGATAAACTTAAAGCTAAAGCTGATGATGTTGTCACACGTTTGCGAGAAGCTCCTCAGAAATCCATCGTCACTTGATGACTAAAAGCCCGAGGAAGAACATAGAAAATTGTTCAATTTTTACTGTATTATTATTTTTGGCGTCTATTCATGTTGTATATCTTAGAACAACGATTTCACTATTCATATTTTTATATTTATTGTAGATATCAAGGGTATTTCCTATTAATTATTAAATAAATAAATAAATGAGCAGTTTTTGTGCGGTTTTAATTCCTTCTTCGGAAACACTATTCTAACTTAAAAGATAGATTGCCATTACCAGAGCTTTGTAGTTTTTATAATAGATGGAAGGCAACAGATTGAACAGTACACCTAGAGAGTAAAATAGAAGCCAGTTCTTCAATTCTGAACTTTGTAATGTGTAATATAATATATGTGTTATATATGATGTGTCATCACCAGAAGTATTAATGGTTTTCTGTTACAGAAACCAAGTTCGAGGGATTGTGTAACAATCAGGATTGACATGGCAAGGAAGGAAAGAGGATGACCATATTGGTGAGCTCCGCATACTTCCCACATGATGAGCCTGCTCCCGCTGACATTGTGAAGAGGGTGGTAGAGTACAGCAGGAAGTACCTTGTACTTGTTATCGGGTGTGATTCTAACTCACACCATGAGGTGTGGAATTCTATCGACAGCAACGACAGAGGGATACAACTGCTGGAATTTCTATCAGGCTCCTGCATGTCAGTATTGAATCAAGGATGTGAACCCACGTTTGTGACCAGAAGTAGAAGAGAGGTTCTTGACCTTACCCTGTGTAGTCTCAACCTGGTGGATCTCATCCGGGGGTGGAGAGTTGGTGACGAACCACCCTTATCTGACCACAACACCATTGTCTTCAATCCAGTGATGTCTAGAATGAGCACCACCTGGAGGAAACCCCAGGAATGCTGACTGAGACGTGTATAAGGAGGAGCTTCGACAGAGATGCAAGCTGTTCTCAAAGGGAGATATGGTTTAAGGTATTATATTATGGTGTAAGGGAGAAAGTATGTAAGTAATTTTGAAATTAATTTTGTAAAATGAAATTGTCACCCCTTTCTTCATGTGGTTTGTATCATCAACCTTGACCACAGGGTGCAGGTTGTCAAGACAAATTTTTTCTGCAGTCGTGAGCATCAACTGGTACGCCAGCACTTTTCCGGTGAAGTATACAATAATAGCAGCGTATCCATTCAAGCTATCGTACTGCTACATCGTATCGTAATCCGCTTGTAATAGGAATTAAAAAAGTGATCTGACCTGTGTAAAAAAAAAGTATTACAATAGAATCAAATAAAGAAAAAACCATTTATTGAATTTCTAAATTGCATAAATTCATCATTATTACATGTTTAAGAAAAATGTACTAATGTATTTTTCATTATTGTAATGATTTTTTTACTTTCACGCGTTGCCACTTTCCAAATTGATTACAGCACATACTGTCACACCTAAACAGCGGATAAGACCAATAAGTTTCACTCGATCGACGAACAATAATGTTATTTTGCTGTTTTTCTTGTCATTTTTTGTGTGTTAGTAGGATTTAATATCATTTTATTAAAAAATCATTTATATTAAAATTATTAATTGTACTCGTAAAAAGTATCAAAATATCAAAAATAAGAAATAATAAAATAACAAAAAATAAAATAACAAAATAAATACAAAATAACTCGATTGAAACTCGAAAAAAAGTTCATTATGTATCCTTTGTATCAAGTCATTCATGACTTATAAGATTTATGAACATAATTAACTTAAAAAATGTATCAATTTAGATTAAATAAAAATCGTTTACTCGCCAAAAAAACGATATAATCAAAAAATATAGAATCAAAAAAATTATAATTGCATAGAGTAATTGAAATAGTAACGCGAATCGCTTAATAAAAACGAGAAATAAAAAAATAGAAGAAGGTTCCCTGCGTAACCCTCTCAATTGTTGTGACGAGATATCGCTCATGCTGCTTGAATGTCGCACTTGACATTGTCGGCATATTTAAAGTCGACGATAAGTTTCATAGATGAGTTTGGCCATTGCCAGTGTACAGAATCCCTGCAAATAAACAAAAAAAAAACAATTCATATAAATTATATTTCATCATATAAATTAAAAATGAAGAATAAAGAAAAAAAATATTCGGGCATAGTAATTCAATCACAGTAATTTTGAAGTTACAGTATTAAACACATTTATTTTTTACTAATTATTTAAGTACCTAAAACAGCTTGTGTGTTTATTTCGTAAACTTGTTTTCCATATCCACTTCTGTCGTACTTTTCTCCTATCTCCACAATCTTCAGAAGCAGACATTTTTGGCAACGAATGGTAAACACGGAGGCCAGCCCGTATTGCACCTTTTTTCTCATTATCCGATCGAACCGCGAGAGTCAACAATTGTTTTTTCGAAATGAAACGGCCTTTCAATCGCAATCGCTGTCCTGCAGCAAACAAAGAACTTGCACTTTTTTCCATCACAATAACATGCGTTGACCATACAAATTGTTAAGTTTGTGAAGTTATGTATTAAGCAGTTGTACCACCGTGCGCGATAATAATCGCACGTCGACGTACAGTGTTGCTGTTGTTTTTCGAGATTTTTTATGATATTTTTTCCATTTTTTAATAAAATTTAATTGTTTAAATTATTTATAATGATCAATTATTAGATAATACAATGGTTTTATGTACCCAGGTAATTGGAAACAATAATTCAATAGCATTTTTTAAATTTATTTTTTGTTTCTTAAAAGTTGTCACTCTGAAGTCTTTTACATTGTTTGTATAAGACGACTCCCCTTGCCCCGTACCACCCGAGTCAATATCCTTAAGAATAACAAACATAACCTCGGGGTAAAACTTCATATTATTATTAATAATATTCTAAAGACATTTATTATTTACCTCATGAAACTTTATGCCAATCAGCCAATCGTTCATGAAATGTACTACTACAAATTTCTCTACCATTTTTAGATTCATACCGATAACACAGGCTCGGACGTGTCTGGATACATTGAGTCCATCACCGAACCAAAATCCGGCAACAGTAACATTTTCGGAATTGTATCGAACTTTCGATACAATTTCTGCAACTCGTTAATTGAGAAATAAATGGCCAGATGTTGACCGAAGTTAAATTATAAATTTTGAAGCCGTCTGTGTTCCAAAGAAAAGAGATGTTCATCAAATTAGATAAAATTTTTCCAGCGGCAGAAAGCTTATTGTAGACTCTTCCGTCATACACATCTTCAATATTGGTATTATTTTTCTTTTGACGAGTATTTTTGTAGTTGATAAGTTCGCAGAAATTTGGTCTTTTATATTTTTTTTAATTGCGAGATGATAGACGTTATAAAAAAAGCAATTTCTGAACTTTTGCACGACACGCATATTGAATCCTGATCATACAAGAGATCATGACAAGTTTTACAGTAAAAATGAAGCGTCGGAAGTAGACGATCGTCAGGAATGATTTTTTCAGTTTATAGAATGTCTGCACGCGCCGATTTCCAGCCAGACGATGTATATACAGCAACTTTAACAGGCCGACCAGGGCAATGTTTGACAATTTGTGACGCAAGTGATACAGCAGCATTGATATCAAGTATTCTGCTACGGTGATTTCAGCACCAGGATATAAATACTCATATAGATACTCAGTTTTCGTAAAGAACCTACTTCGGAAACATTATTTTTATCATCTTGTAAAAAAATGAACAATTTAAAAGAATCACGAAAAATCAGATTTTCGGTAACTTTTAATTTATTTTCGAGTTTCGTTACCGAATGCTTCATTTTTGTCATCGTCAAATTTTGAAAACGAATTTTGTAGTGCAGTGACCTGACTAAAATAATCGGAAATATTTATCTTACTAGTTATCAGAAAGTGTTAGTCAAAGAATTTTACTTACTTTAAACATTCATTGGATATAATTTGATTGTTATCTGAACTTTCATTCTAATCCGATTCTGTAAACCTGAAATCTGTATATAGATGTAAATTTTACATTTTTTTAATTTAAAAACTGATCCTTAGATATTTTATCTTTCATTTAATCAAATTCAAAATTGAATAGTATTTAAATACAAGTATTTCGTTGCATTCAATCAAATATTAAATATTCAAAATTACTGAGTTGAAAATATTTTTTTATTTTGCACGTTTGAATGTGTCATATTATTAAATAGTTAATATTGTTCTTATGGGGTAAAAAATCTCAAATATATTTATCTATCCCCCCATTAATAATATGCCACAACCTAATCCTTGATCCCCACCCACTTCAGGAAATCTAGTAGGCTGCCAGGGATGGATTCTCATCACTCTCCAACCGGATTTTCCCAAACAGTTTCCACCTTGCAACAACCAGCACTGGACAGGTGCCCAAGACATGGAACGGAGTTTTCTCCACCTCACAGCACCACCTGCACAGGTTACTAATTGCCCTATTTCGTTTGTACTGGTAGAATTTCAAATCACAGTGACCCGTGATGAATTCCACCACCATTTTCGTTCGTGACCTATTCAATTTGATCAAATCCCTGAGCCACCTTGCCCAGATTACTCAAGATTTTTTTTAATCATCTGAAACTCGTCGCCTCATTCTATATCCTGAGGATATTACTTGCCACCCATTCTTCAATGGTGTTAATCCCATACTGGTATGGCACCTCAATGGCGGAGTACATTCCCCGATGTCCCTATTCTTGCACGTATATGGGCCCTCTCGTTACTCTCATATCCCGAGTGACCCGGTATCCATACAATAGTTCACGGTGGCCAGTCTGTTGAGTGTATCCACCATTTTACAGACCAAAGCGTCTGTAAAATGTCTGTAAAGCACCTTTTTTTTTGAGCGGATTCGATTCGACACACCTAGGTCCATCGTTTGACCCATATTGCCTTCTCCCATCGAGATGTTAATTGTACGTTCCAAACTTTCTAACTACTGGCAGCAAACCTCAGTACTAGAGAGTGGAAAAATCCGATTGCTTAGTGCGCTTTACGGGCACACAGGGTACTCAGTCGTTTCTCACCAAGTGATGAAACTCACACGGGGCCATATTACCCGCCTCGCTGTCGTTATCCTCCCGACGGACGAGCGTGCCAATCGAGAGGGTATAGTTCAATTACAACCACAGGCCACTTGTGTTCGAGGCAAGCGCCTGGGCCTAAGTACTACAAACGTCTGATCCTCTTGCGGCTCCCAGACGTTTGCCTGTCCTCTATATTACCCAACTTCGGAACCCAGCGGGGAGCCAATGAAGAGGAACGGACCGAGTGTACTCTTACTCCCAGGGATGCATGGTCATCCGAATGCACGTGTTTACCATGAACGTTCTATTAGGGAAACGTGCGACCTTCGACGTTTTTCATTTAGCTTGACGGTCAGAGTCCGATAAGTTCTGTCCGACAAGTGAGCCAGCACCATACAAGGTATGAAAGACGTCTAGAGTGGTTAGAGGCTATATGTCGCTTATCCACCCTCACTAGCCGGCGCAAGTCATGAAC
>JAQQRF010001479.1:0-11550 GCA_030523145.1 Trissolcus brochymenae | reverse complement strand
TTTCGTTTAGACATGTTTTTAATTTAATACCTTAAATGTAAACTACTTGCAAACTATGATTTTAAAAACTAACATTAATTACACAAACAATGCATCATACCTGTATAATGTGTATTCACTAATCAATAATACCACTCTAATAAACCATCGCAAATTTTGAACAATATTAGAGCAAATTAAAGGTACCTGGCGTCCTCGCTTGTATTTTAGCCATATCCACGCATTCGGGGCTCTGCGTGGGTGGACCTTCGTTTCCTAGCTGCTCGTGGAAATCGTATGGACATGCCGGTCGAGGTCTGCGAGGCTGTCAGGGCGGCCGTAAATGAGGAAGAAGCTCGACCTCCATGAGGGCTACCCCTCAATTCAAGGAAACCTTTCCGAGAGGGCGATGGTCTTCGTTTGTGCCGACGCTGCGACGACGACCTGGCTGATGATCGTGGCCAGAAAACGATAGGCAAAACCAGGAGGAAGGATCAGGGACCTGCTGAAGGCGATCCAAGTTTAAAATGGCGGGATTGACAAATCCAAGTTGGAGGTCATGAGCCGAGGTGAGGCCTCAAAACCTCAACCAAACCTGGTTCTAGGTATTAATCAATCATCTTTGAATGTGATCAAAGCCCGCCATTTCAATCTCTTCGCGGGTATATGGGAGATTCACGTGCAACCCTTCGATAAACCACGAATTGAGGAAGAACAAGTGAACAAACCTTAAAATGAGGACGGCAATACATACTGTCAACATGTTGGGTTTCACACAGATCTACCATGGGTATGGGGTAGGCGTATTAGAGGATTTAACTCTACGGGATATCTGCACGTAAGGACGGATATGGTTGTGGGCATGTTTTATCACCATAGGTATTAATGGTTTTATGTTACAGGAACTGAGCACGAGAGATTGTGTAATAATCAGGCTAGACATCAAGGATGAGGAAGGAAGAAGAAAGCCCGTTTTTATATGCTCCGCATACTTCCCACATGATAAGCCAGCTCCCACTGACATAGTGTCGAGAGTGGTAGAATATAGCAGGAGGGAGAAACTTGGGCTGGTTGTTAGGTGTGATTCTAACTCATACTATGAGGTGTGGGGTTCGACCGACAACAATGCCAGGGGCGAACAACTGCTATAATTTATATCAGGCTCATATATGTCAGTGCTGAATCAGGGATGTGAACCCACGTTCGTGACTAGAAGCAGGGCGGAGGTCTTGGATCTCACCCTGTGCAGTCTTAGCCTGGAGGAGAGCTTCCAGGGGTGGAGAGTCAGTCACGAACCATCCCTATCTGTTCACAGGACCATCCTATTTAGGCATTGTCCAGAATGGACACAACCTGGAGGAGAAATCCCAAGAATACTGACTGGGACGGGTATAGAGAGGAACTTCGACAGAGATGCAAACTCCTTAAAGGAAGATATGGTTCTGAAGGAGGCCTAGACTGGACGGTCCAACAGTTCGGTACGAGTATGACCAGAACATACGAAAACAACTGCTATCTAAGTGCAGTTAGACTCACTAAATCGGCCCCCTGGTGGAATGGGTCACTAGAAAGGCTGAGAAAGGTGGTGAGGAGAGCCTTTCATTAGGCAAAATGAAAGAATACCCTGAAAGAATGGGATGTATATAAAGAAGCCTTATGAAACTTTAAGAGAGAAGTCAAAGCATCGAAAAGCAATGGGTGGGAAAACTTTTGTTTAGATATGGACAGCCTAGGACTAACTGCTATACTGGCCCGACAGTTGGAGTCTTTTCCAAGCTAATGCAGGAAGGGATCGACTCATGCCTGGGCATGTTTACCGGGGTTTCAAGGAAAAGCCTGACCATAGGATATGTACCTCAGGGCTGGAAGTAAATCAGGGTGTTATGTGTACCAAAACAGGGCAAGATCTGTTGCACGACGGTAAAGGATTTCATACCTGTCAGCTTGACATCCTCTATGTTAAAGACGTTAGAAAAGCTGATAGACCTGCACATTAGACATATGGAGCTAGTAGACTATCCTTTGTGTGCCCACTAGCACGCATATAAGATACGCAAGTCCACAGAGACTGCACTGCACAATGGAGTGAGGTTTAACAAAGAATCAATGGAGTGAAAATAGGTGGTTATGGAAGCCTTCATTGACATAGAAGGAGTCTTAAACCGTACCACAAAGAAAGCCATAGGTTCCTCGGCAATCAGGCATGGTATATCGAATACCATCGTGAGATGGGTGATGAACATGCTTGAGGGCAGAAGGATCCACAGTATGTTGAATGAAAAAACTGTGAGAAGAATAGTTAGACAAGCCAATAAACATGCTATGCCATGAGCGGTTTTTCACGGTTGGCTATGCGGATGACATTGCTATCCTAGTGAAAGATAAATATGAGGAATACCTGATCAACTGGAGGCTGCCCTGAAAATAATCAGGGAGTGGTGTGAGACACGCTCTCTGGCGGTAAATCTGAGTAAGACAGAGATCTTGATCTTCACAAGAGATACAAACTGAAAAGCCTTCGGGAGATTAACTTCTATGGTCGATCACTACCGTATTCAGAAGGAGTTAAGTACCTAGGCGTATATCTAGATAAAAAAACTAAAAAGGAATACGCATGTGCGGAGGCAATGCAATAAGGCACTAAACATATACATGAGGTGTAGGGGAGCTACTAGGAGGGACTGAGGTCTGAGACCCAGAAATATAATCTGGCTGTACCAGACACTCCTAATACTGGTAGTTACCTACTCCTCAAAAAGCTGGCTGTCAGATCGGCCCTCAGGCTGATGTGTGAGGGACAGTGGAGAAGTAGTAATTGTGGTCTTGCGGAGATTGAGAGGAGGGCTTTGGGAGCAGACCTCGATCGCATGAGCATAGACATAGATAATTACTAGACGATATCTGTTCGGGAGCAAATATAATATTGCAATACCGACAATATGATATGACTGGAAAGAAAACCAAGTGATCGGAGGTGGCATGATCTGGTACACAGACAGATCAAAAACACCTACGGGCATTGGGCTGGGAATTTGTTGACCGGAAATGGAAGATGGTTTCTTATACATATTAACGGAACACAACACAATATTCCAAGTTGAGCGGGCAGCTGTGGGGTTATGTGCGTGAGAGCTACACGGAAGAAATGTATCTCAACAGAGAATCACAATCTGCACGGAGAGCATGGCGACTGTCCTGGCACTTGGGAGGGAAGAAGCACAAAGTGCTCTAGTTTGTAAAGTAGTTGATAAACTTAACAGACTGGCTACCGTGAAAAAAGTAACTATTGTATGGGTACCAGGCCGTTCGGGCTATGAGGGCAACGAAAGGGCTGATGCACATGCAAGAATAGGGGCATCGGGGTAGGGGATTGTATACTCTGCCATTGATGCGCCATACTAATATGATCTTAAAACTATAGAAGAATGGCAGAAAAAATAGTCTTAAAACGTGGAATGAAGTGACGAGTTTCAGATGGTCTATAGAAATCTTGAGCAACCTTGGCACGGAGTGACTAAGAGATCCGATCAAGTTGAACAGATCTCAGACTAGAAGAGTGGTGGGTTTCATCATGGGTCGTGGGGATTTATTTTCAACATAGAGATTTTTTTTTTTCAATAATTGATCATACGAAATTTTTTATATCAAATCAATGACAAAATTACATTGTTTTTTTTTGTTCGAAGATAGTTGATATTCTTTCGTCTTATTTAAATTTCACGAAATCGAAATTTTGAGTTTTGATTTTAGAGATAATTTTTTCATAAAAATCATGCATCAAATTTAATTTTTCAATAGCCTATGACACTTCTGGGATTGTGAACATTTTATCTATATCATTCAATTATAAATTTATGACTTCTTTATAGCGTCATGCCCGCACACACAAACAAACAGACATATTTTTTTTTATATATTAGTGAAGATATTAATTTAAAGTATAATCATTCGCATCGTTCCTTGCTTGCTAAGACTATTGCTTCGGAATGTCATAATCACCGAGTTTATTTCTAACAATTCGCGACACAAAGCAGCCATTTGAATGTTTAATTGTTGAACAGCGCCACGATGTTGGAAAAGGAGGGTATTTTTTGTACAACCTATAAATTCATAATGTTCATCATAAATAGTATAATTGGAAATATCTTCAATAACAATATACAGGTTTTTAAAAGTGTCCTCCTCAAAAATCAAATGCACCGAAAAAAAATGATTTTTTTATCTGCCATAAACAAAATAACACCTTCAATTATTTGATTCTAAAAGAAAAGACTTTTTATCAAATTAACTAAATCGTTGAGTTTTTTTGGTAGAACTGAAATGAATGAATTAGTTTTTGGAAGATTGTGAACAAATACAAATTCTCTAGGGCCTTTTTAATAAAGATCATCATGAAGAGGTTCATTTATTCGTAAGCCATGCGAAAATTGTAATTGTAATTTCATTGCCAGAGTTTTGCAAAAATTTTTCCGAGACAGTGATGCTTGGGACGTGATCTTGAATTCGCGATCATTCCTTTTACATCGCATTGTTGATATTTGGCATAGTGGTCCAAAACAAATCATCAATAAGGGATATTGAATTAACAAGTGATGTTTCGGTTTCATTGTCCCTGGAAACAATTCATGTCGGAGATCTAAATATTCGCCAATTACCAAGGCTAGGTTATAGGCCAAACCAGGTTGGAATGCCGGTGTAGTGATTATATCTACTATTTCTTTGACTGAAATGATAAGCTGCCAATATTCATTGCCATCAGAAATAAGATCACCTTTCATTACATCGATTTTTCGCAAAAAACACATCGCTCCGCTGGCTAACATCTTAATGAACTTATTCTGTATCTATTGCAAAGTAATTTCGCGTGGCTTATTGAGCTCTTTATTTTTTATTATACTCTTTTAATCTGACGTTGACATAACTAAAAGAAAATAATTTTTCATTTTCGATGAGATAATTCAGAACCATATCGAAGTCATATTCCCAAATCCCTTCTGGAATATCGTGGAATAATTCCACTGTTGAAATATCTAACGTGCTAGTGTTTTTCAAATTGTGCAACGCAGACAATCCTACATTTCCGGAGCTACTACAGTCACTCTCAACCAAGTGCGCAAAATAATTTTTTTTGTTCTCGTGTTACACGGCAATTCAGTAAAAATGTTGTTTATTTTTTTAGAATGTGTCAGAAAAAATCAGCACGTGTAATTTGCAGAAAAACTTTTCACAAAACTTTAAATATTAGAAATGGCAAGGCTATCACCAGTCATTCCAACCAATGTAAAGTAAAGTTCAACTAGATGAGAACTAGTTTTAATTGTAATTCTTACATCTTTTAAGAACGCAAGTTCCATTATAATTTTTAAGAAAAATTCACTCGTCGGAAGAACTGGTTAATCTTGCGATTTGTATAACGCTATTGTGAATATGTTTTCGATTTTTGAAAACAAAGTTAGTGGTAAAACTGGTAACATTATGTACACACCACTACATTTTCCCAATCCACGATGAGACTCTAATACATTTTTATAGTCCTGGTACAATAAAAAGGGAAATACTAGATTTTCACCAAATGAATTTTTCTTTTTATTCTAATTTTCACCTTAGACAATATTTGATATCTCCAATTCAGACGTTTTGTTTTCTTACTGCTTAAGATAAGTCACTGAACTAGAAAAATAACCTGGCAGCTCGAAAAATTTTTTCAAAATTTTTCTTAGCGACAAAAATTGATGTGTTATTTCATCTGACACCGCAGACTCACTGCCTTGTTCACATAAAGTCGATTTTGATTTGCTCATTTCGACTTCTTCAGGGGATATATTAGTACCAGTAAATTCAAAATGATTGAAACACTGCCATTCGGTTTAAAAATTTTGAAAAGGATTTAATATTTCTGCAAACATCGTTTCATACGCATTTACATTGTTTTTTGTCTCACCTGAAAACGTCAATTATGCAATCAATTAATTACAAAGAATAAAAATCGCAGGGGATTTTAAGAATGTTCGAAAAATATTCCGAATATCATTGACTGATGTTAAATTTTACAAGATCTATACCGCGAATTGAAAAAAACATTAAAATAAAAAACATACATAAATCAAAACATTGATTGAAAGGCAGGTGATATTGATGATAAATTGCAAGGCGTATTATAATTGATCGGTGTTACTTGAAGTTAAATAATAAATTTGAATGTCTTATTGTTTAACAAATGAGATTGCTTTGTTAACTGCTACACTCAGTTTCTTTAAAAGTTGTATCTTATAATAAAGTGCAAGTAAAAATAAAATTTCGGAAATGTAAAAGTAAAGTGGCAGAAGTAGTGTATTGACTGCGTAGTATGCTTTTCCATGTATGACAAAAATTGACTCAGACGATGTCAGTGGTCCAAGAATAACTATAAATAAATACATTTTTTCTCCAGAATCAACCTTTTGTCGGTTTTTTTTTTAAATCGCTTTTTCGAAATTGTCATCCAGCTAAAACAAGATTTCACAATAATGAAGTTTCAGTTAAGATTAGATGGTTCAAAAAATAATTTTTATTTACTTCCAAGATCAAAATGAACTTTTCTTGAATTTTTTGTCGTTTCATTTTCAGTCTTTTTTTGCGGATCTCTTTCTGGACAATGCTGGCTTTCTGTCAGTAGCTTTAATGGCGTATAGCAGAAGCGTTGCGATCACTGTATTTTTTTCTATCTAAATAAAAAAAAATATTAATATATGAGTGAAATGATCATTATATGTAAAACAAAATAATATTGAAACGTAAAGATTTTGAGAAAAAAACAAAAACAAAAACTAACTATCGACTAACTCTGATAAGAACTTTTGCAACTGCTTGGTATCTTTATACAACAAATTTTTTAACAGGACAAATTTTGCCGAAACAGCTTCGAAAAGTTAGCCACAGTTCTTGTATTTCATCTTTCTTTAAAAGGTATGTGCGATCTAAACGATGAAATATTGAATGAATATTAAATGAAAAGTAATGCAAATTTTCGACGGGCAATCAGGCAGGGAATTAGCCCTGGATGACAATCACGGGCAAGCAACGTCGGACGGGCAACGGACAGACGGCACAAATAATTAAATAAAAATAACTCACCACTCGGAGCAACGAAAATATGGCTCTAAGGGGGAATTTGCAAGGAGAAAGTAAACGGGTAAAGCGGGCAAAAAGGCAGGCGAATAGTGGGTTCGGGCGGCGAACTCTAACTGTCAATTTGGCATGTTCAAACGCGCACGTGACTTGACGGCGTCTTTAATTAACCTAAAAAGATATTACACTATATTGACGGCGGTTTAACACTAGAAACAGCGCTCCGCGGATCCGTTACAAGGCCCCCTCCGAATCCCTTCAAACACGGCTTGAAGGGCCAATGCGCGGAGTCGTGGGGCCCCGGGGCTTACTGGCGTTTGCCAGTTTGTAGTACTCAGACCCAGGCACTTGCCTCGAACACAAGTGGCCTGTGGATGTATTTGAACTATATCCTCTCGATTGGCGCGCTCGTCCGTCGGGAGGATAACGACAGCGAGACGAGAAATATGTCTCGCCTGGTCGCCTTCCCGTGGCTCCCCGTGTGAGTTTTATCACTTGGTGCTTGGTGAGAAACGACTGAGTAACCGGTGTGCCCGTAAAGCACACTAAGGATTTTCAACTCTCTAGTACTGAGGTCTGTTGCAAGAAGTTAGGAAGTTTGGAACGTCTATAACATTATGATGGGAGAAGGCAATATAGATCAACTATGGACCTTGGTGTGTCGAGTCGAATCCATGGAGCGACGTTTGTTGCTGACGATTTGATTTAGTACCAACACCTGCTGGCGTTTGCCAGGCCCTTTTTCAGAAGGAATTTTTTCCTAGGGCCTCCTTCTAGTTCTACTCGGCCTAGGAGGCCTCTCCGGCTCCGCGACATGGGGCACGTCGGGGCATTGCTGAGCTGGCTTTTCACCAGGTCATGTAGCCTATCGACAGCCCGTCGACAATCGACGAACTCTCTTTTCCCTTCGCAAGGTTGTCTGCGGGACAATAGAAGTAGGACCTTCTAGCTTTTCTCGCAAGGGATTGGGTTCGCGGAGTTCACGACCTAAATTTAGGAAGACAGGGGTGATTTTGTGCCGAGGAATGCACAGATGTGTTGATCGCAAATTGGAACTCGTCTAGCAAAATATCTCATGACCTAGACTCACCTTCTAAATAGGACATGAGCATCCCTTTGATGACCTGATTTGAACGCTCAGTGGGATTTGCTTAGGGCCAGTAAGTAAAAGTTGTAAAGTAGATACAACAAATTTTACTCAAGAAGGCTCATGGCTTTTTTTGTTAATTTTGAGCCGTTATTTATAAGGCACAACTTTGGTACGCCCCAACGATAAACCACCTGACTCTTCAGGGCTGTTATTATTGTCTTAATGTTGGCTTTTCTGTGCAGAATGATTTCGATCCATTCGGTGAATAGGTCTTGCAATAAAACTAAGACGTATTGCTGTCCTTGCAAGCTTGGGGGGGTACGGTCCCATCACGTCAGCTGAGACGATCTGCCATGGTTGCTCGTAATCACAGCGTCCCATTAGCCCTCGTCTTGGTGATTTTACAAGTTTGTCAAGTACGCACGTACTCTGCGGTATTCGCACAGAAGCGAGGTCAGTAATAAACACGAGAAAGTCGTTTAAACGTCTTATCTACACCTAAGTGTCCGGCAGTGGGACCAAATGGTGCTTGAACGCACGCACTCCAGCTTCCTACAAGCTGATGAGGCGAGATAATATTGTAACTCTGCATCCTTAATGAAATTGTTATAGACCTTTTCCAGTTCACTTTTGCTCCCTGCAAGTTAGTGTCCTTGTCGCTGTAGAGGTCGCTGGGCAGTCCTCTTCTTGGCACGAAACGTTTTAACATCGCATTAAACGCAGATGTTGTGGAGTTGTCAACGATTTCCAGACGGATTGCTCTGGTGGAGAAACACACAACACTACGACCGACACATTGTGCGCTCGTTGTCCGCGTCCAAAAGCATTTTTCATAAGGAAAGGTCTAGCGTAATCCAGTCCTGTGTGGGTAACTGACTTTCTCTGGGTACATCTGGCAGCCGGTAGTGGACTTATTTACTGAATCTGGACGTTGGCTATGGTATCGCACGCATGTGACGCATCCCTTTATCACTCGTTTCACTCTGCTTTTCGCGTGTAGAATCTAATATTTTTCTTGCAGAGTTGACAGGGTCAGTTGCAGCCCAGCGTGTAACACTTCCCAATGAACATGCTGTATCAGCGTGTAGCTTACTCTGTCCCTGGGAAGAATGATTGGATGTTTCTGGTGTTCTCTTAGATCTGCTTTCTGCAACCGACGGGATCTTCCTACGTGGTCGATGTGATCGACGGATCGATAAGTGATCCGTCACAATTTGATCTCAAGAAATGGGGAAAAATACTCTGGGAAAAGTTTTCTTAAGTTAAAATAATAATAAAAAAAAATAAAACTAATTATTATAAATTTCTATTTTGCAGAATTACTAAGTTCAAATTCAATTAAGTCGCAAATGACATCATGCTCTATGACGATGATTATCGCGCAAAATATCATGGAATTTTGGAGAAACCGGTGGGACAGACGAAACACCGCAACATTGCAAAAATAATTGAACCGGCCGATGCTAGCCCGGCAGTTGAAATATTGAAGAACTCCGCAGTCGAGGACAATGTAGGAATCGAGGAATACCAGCTTGGTATATTGGACTCGACGTCAACATGTATCAAGCTAAAGACGATGTGTGCAGATTTCGGCGATCTTGCGTCGGCAGACCTGGTCAGAAAAGTAAACGATGTTGATTTTCTAATTCCGCGGATCTGCGAGTACAACCCAGATTGCATTGGGAAAAAATTCTGCTGGGCCATAATCTGTAAGTATACAAAGAAAAAATACTCTAGAAAGAGTATTTTTAGAATTAGAATTTTTAGAATTAGAAAAACTACTTCGCCAAGTAAAAAGATGAATCTAAAAAAATAAAAACAATTGTAATAATTTAAAAAAAAATTAATATCTGTTAAAACAAAATTTTAGGCGAAAACGCTGTTCCACGGCAGTGTTCTAAGATGAAGATTGGGATATCAATACTCGTGGGCCCCAGAATGAAAAGCGTAGCCCAAAACATACACACGAAGTCTCAAAAAAACAATGAAAAACAGACGAACAATCGTAGTCAACCAGTAGCCCGTAAGTATAATAATTTATAATTAATAATCTAGGAAAAGTTTACCTGAGTAAAAAAATAAAACTAAAAATAAAAATCTCGTCAAAAAATATTTTTTAGACGGGAATGCTCTTCCACGGCGGTTGATGGCGGTTGACGGTTATGCGTTGCTGCCTTATAGTGACATTGCAGGAAGGCTGCCTGGTTACCAAGTTTGTAAATTAGGTCACCTTTTCCAACACCGTAGTGAAAAATCACGGGAAAATATATATATTCCTATAATTAATATGACTGGAAAAAAATTAAAATAGAATCACAGATTGTAGAATTACAAGATATTTCTATTCTCACTCCAGGCACCCCAGTACCAAAAACAAATGTATCCTATATTTCAGAAAACGAATGTTTGAAAAAACTATTGGAAATGATAGACCTTATTATCTAAAAAGATCCTATAGAAAAAGAAGAAATTCTGAATATGATAAAAAAACAGCGATCGGTTTCATTTACCTGACGATCCTCTCTCTGTTACCTTCGTAACTTTCCACAAAATATATACCACGGACGATAATCTTTTTCATGTTAAGCCGCACTTGTAGAGGAAATAACAATTCAAATCTCTCATATGCTCTTAGATGGGATAACAAAAAAATCACATTTTCCTTATATGGTGCGTTTCCAAAAACACGTTGAAAGAATTCCGAAAAATATATACAAAATCAAAAAATGGGATTCAAGAATTCTCGAGCGACTTTTCGACGTATCGTGGATTGTATTCTTACAGGTTTACATTAAATTGAAATTATAGATTATTTTGATCATATTGTAATTTACGCAAAAGACTTAAGGAAGCATCGGAGGACATATCTAAGAATTATAGACCGACTTCGACAATCCAATCTTAATCTGCATTTGAAGAAATGCAGTTTTTCACGCAAAGAAGTTGTCTCCTTGGAACATTTGGTAAGCGAAAGTAGAATACGTCCTGATCGAAACAAAGTTCAGGCAATAAACAATTTTCCTGAGCCCAAAACTCAAACAAATATTCGAGAATTCATCGGCCTTCCAGGTTATTATAGAAGGTTCATTGAGATTGTCAAGTATTGGCGACCAAACTTGCCAGACGATGGCTAACTAAATTATCTCAAATTAATATAAAATAAATAGTGAAGCAAGTGGACCTTATGTTAGGGTAGATACAAACGTGGCGGGCAGGTCTATTAAAAAACTAAACAATTCCGATGTAACATTCAAAAACAAATATATTACAATTTTACAATATACAGGGTGGTCGTTTTAAGTTGAGACAAGTGAATACCTCGCGAAATTTTCATCGGATCGAAAAACTGGAAAACACGTGTTCAATATTTTTCA
>JAQQRF010001478.1:0-11566 GCA_030523145.1 Trissolcus brochymenae | reverse complement strand
AAAAATTTGACATTTGACATGTAGGATCGTTAGGAAAATCGGGAATCGAAACGAAGGCGCGCGCGCAGCGCGCGCCGAGGTATTTAAATTCATTTTGTATAATTTCAAAATCTGATGGGGGAAAGCGCGCGAAGCGCGCTCGACATTCTAGTCCACAGTTAAAAAGTTGTGTTGAGGATTAAGTTGGCCACGGATTGGACCGTTGGTCAAGTTCATGCGTCATCGTTTTATTTTTTGACAGTATGTTGCTTTATTTTTGATTAATGACAGGTGAAAATTTTTATAAGTGAAAGATTTGAAAAATTAAACGATATAATATGTAGCGCGCGCTGTTTACTAGTGTAAATAAAATTTTACTACAATAATGACAAACCATTGTAAAATTATTGTATACAAAAACATTTTCAGCGCAACTGCTATAATTACTTTTCAGCGCAACTGATACTTTTAGTTTTCAGCGCAACTGTGCTCCTTTTGAACGACAATTTCTTATCAGTTTTTAGGGGATCAGTGCAATTAAGATAGTTCCATCTGATTCCTTACGGGCATATAAAAGAGGTGGTTCGGCTACTATTACTAAGACTTTTGTAAGCGTCGAGTTCCACTGGATTCTACTGAAATTGCCGAAAAGTTAATTTTCGGCAATTTTTGAAATACTTAAATCTTGTATTGAGGTAAAAAACATATTTTCTGGGTGAATTTTAAATTATATTCCCCACTCATATGGGGTGTTACATTTCTTATCAAATGAAATTATCATATCAAAAAATGTAATTAGTGTATATAGAATTTATTCTATATTATTAAATATTTTAAAACGTTTGGTTTACTATTTTGAACGTATTTGAACCTTGAACCTAATTAGGGCCCATTTCTGTTCGCCGATTTCGGCTAAATAAAGAGGAGGCATTACACGCCGGACAAAAGCCTCACATTAACCTTATTCTTGCCCTAAAGGGCCGAACAAGATTGAAAGGCAGCCCTACTTAGGGCCCGAATTAAATTTCTACTCCGGACGTCCGGAGAATTCAACTCTATGATGGAATGGACGTAGAAGGCTGAAATTTTTTTTGTAGAATGTGGATGTCAAAAGAAACATTCTGGTAAAAAATGTGGGGCCCCCTGCCATCCCCCACCTAAAATATTTTTCGTACCCCGCTTTAGAACAAAAATTTTTGTAATCGCTCTCGTTATTTTTTAGAGCATACAAAAATATCGACAAATGCAAAATTTTATGCAAAAATATGCAAACCTATCAGAGAAGAAAGATTTTTTGTGAATCAAGAATTGATTTTGTACGATACAAACGTATGTTTTATGAAATCAAAGTGAACAAGCACTTGATAAAACTGTAAACAAACATAGTCCTTCATGAGAAATGAACAATACGCACATTATTTCATGGAATTTATTATTTTTTGGACTTTTTGTTCACGTTTATATTCTTCACAGGTTTATATTCTTCAAACGGTCAGTGCGTTTTGCAACTTGATAGTTACTCATTGTTTTTTAAAGTCTAATCATGGCAAGAAAAAGAAAGTTACACACTGCTTTTGTTGAACGGATGAGAAAATGCAAAGAATTGAAAGCCAATTCAGACAAAAAACAGGTATTATATCTAATGGATATTGATAAATATATGTTGTCTCTTAAAATAAAATAATTCATTTTGAATCACGGGAAGAAAATGCTGATTATCTATCGCACGAATCTGTAATCTCAGAAAGTGATTCAGAAATCCAGAAAGATGACTTGAACATGAGGCAGTCAGAGAGGCAGAAATCATCGATGTTGAAAAGTCAAAATGAGAGTGCAGATGAAAAATACGCGTTGATCGATATATCTGTGCTAAACAAATTGTTATCCAAAGTGAAGTGTTCTGACTGTGACTGTGACGATTCTTTGGAATTTGTTTTGAGTTGTGAAAAACAGGAATTTGCTCGTAAAATTCAATTGCAATGTAGTTGGTGCGAAGACCTAGGTTTAGATTTGGAGAAAAGTTCAACCTACTCCTCTGGACAAGTTTCAAATGTTGACTTAACACGACCAATGTTTGACGTGAACTTGCGCATCGTGTCTGCTTCTTTGACAGTAGGAATAGGATTCAAAGGGCTGGAGTAATTTTGTACGATTCTAGGAATTCGACCTATAACAGAAAGTTCATTCCATGATGCAACTAGTGTAATACACCAGGGCAGCATGATAACCGTTCAACGAAACCTGGAGGAAGTCCGACAAAAAATTCACCAAGAGTATGCTGCCCATGTAGAAATTTCTGTTTTTACCCGATACAAACAAACGTCCCAACCTTGGCGATACGTTGGCGGAAAACGGTCGGTATAATGTTTTGTCCCAGCGTCGGGACGACCGTCGGGAAACCGTCGATAAAAAATCGACCCAATCTTTGAAATTATATATTGGTAAACGAATGGAAGAGCGTAGGGCCAAGAACGTCGCACAGTTGAATTCACAAAAATGTAAAACTGAAATTGTATTATTATTCAATTGGATATAAAGAGTGCAAATTTACAAATGTAATAAAGAAATAATAGTTTGTTCATGATCTATGGTTGTTAAAATACATTTCTTGTGAGTATTTTCGATATAGTATAAGTTCAAATCTTGCTCAATTTCTCGGACATGCATAATTCCTATCATTCGAGAAGGCATCGGATAGACAAAAGCATCTATGTCAGCAATGATTGTACGTCCTTGAAACATAAGTTCATTTGATAGAGCATCGTCAATCATTCCAACAAAAATTTGCTGAACTAAAACAATTTTACCGTCATTCATTATCACAACATTATTTGGTTTAGATGCTGTTACTGTCATATCTCCTATTTTAGCATAAGAAACAATCTTTTTGTCATCGAAAGTCTGTTTAGTTAGTTTTATAATCGGAGTGTTATCACGTTTTTTAATTTTGTACACAAGAGGAAAATGATCTTCAATTGAACTAACATTGCCTTGCTGCATCTCGTGTACGCGTCGCGTGGTTTGTGATATCGGGTTTCTTCGACTTTTCACTAATCTTTTTAAAAATCCTATACAGTCTTCCATTGCAAATGCCGAAAATTCAAAAAGCGGTTCTTGCATGTACACTACATCGTCGGCTAGATGAATTAAAACGTGAATTATAATAGTAACTATATCCTCTCCGTAAAATGTCGGAGCCAAACGAACAAACTGGCGCAAAAGTTCCTTGGCATATTCAGCATGCTCTGTTGCAAGATCTTTACTTGATAAAATTCGTATAGACGCAAAAAGTAATAAATAATGATCATATTTGTCAGGCGACATTATTTGTTTAAAAACCAACCCACTACAGTATAATAAAATAAATCGAAATTGAGTGGCTTTCATGTTAGTTAAGTCGTCAAGGTCAAACTTTTTTCTTTGAAATTCTAATACAATATCTTTCGAGATTGAGTCGAGCGAAGTCTGTATAATATGTTTGTTTGTTGGACCACAGGCACCAGATCGATTTTCATGGAGCAATTTTTCTAACAAAATTTTCATTACGCCAGTACACAATACATGCATCGGATCTAATAATGTATGTTTGACAACGTCGAAATTAATTATGTCGATTAAGGGTGATACCTCTCTCTCTAGATGATGTTCTGGATCAGACTTTAATCGAAAAGATACATTGGAACGTTCGCAACAATCAATTTCATCGAAAACACGTTTTTTGCTTTTTTTTCCACCTCGCTTTGTTATTGTAACAGATCGTCCTACGACTTCACAACGCTCACAACATGAGAAACCTGTGTGACCTTTGCATCGTTTTAAAAATGCGCGCGCTGGAGTATCGCACACAAGACCTTTGAAGTTAAAATCATAGTGAGTCCCGTTGATATTTATGCCATTGCTACTCAAAAGATTTAATTCACATACGCAGTCATTAAAAAATTCTCGTGCAGAAAATGGTTTCGAGTCACCATAATACAGTGCAATAACAAAAGGCTTCGCTTTTTAATTTGAAACATCGACTAAATCTAAAATTGGCCACATCTCTTTGTTACTCCGTTCGTAGATCTTTGCTCCATCAACTCCAATGAGTAATTTAATTTCTGATTCCGTAAAAATGTTTGGATCTATAATTTTTTCAAGATTTTTTTTATACCGAAATAGGTATACTCGCCAAATGATTGTTTGTTACTTAACATTGGTTGTAAATCAACGGCAGATTTGTTATTTGTTTGGAGTAAAGTTTTACAACTCTTTGGAAGGCTGTTGAAACCTTCACTCCTTAATAAAATTAGTAATTCATCAACGACACTCAATCGCAATGATACAATGTTTCGAAGAGCCCAAGCACGCAGTTTAGTTCTCAAATTACCCTCACGTAATTCATCATTGTTTGGCTTGTCTAAAACAAAAAACTCCGCGTTATCGTCGCTTTCGTCAGTTTCGCTCTCGCTGTCCGAAACGTTAAAATCGTCCGGCAAATCGTCATTAATTGCAACAAATGAAACTTCTCGAGATGAATCCGGTTCTTGCATATTTGTCGAGTCATTTGAATGACACAAGTGTTCTATATGTGTCGATGGTTGATGGTATCCTAAAAATTAAAAAAGTAAAATGAATTGGCCCTTTAGAAAAATAAAACTCTACAATAATTAAAGAAAATAATAATAATAATAATAATATAAATTCATTACGATATTTCCCGATAAGATAAGTTGTTTTGAATTTTAAAAATTTAGGCAAGACACAGTGGACAATACAAATAAGTACAGGTGCACGCAAACGTTGTATGTTATATCTAATTTCTCACCGTCATCCCAATCCATAACATTCTCATCAACATGTACTTCCTTGTTCGTTAAATCGTTACTTTCAGAGTTTTTAGTAAGTTGTCTAAGTTTTCGCATTTTTAATTTGCTCGTCATTATGTTATTATTTTAACAGCTTAACTAGAATAGAAATTTATATGATATTTATGCATCCAAAATCGTTAATTTATAATTAAATTTGATAAGTTTTCAAGACAATGTTTAACATGAAAGATTAACATAACTTACATTTCCTAGGAGAGAAATTTCTTCAAGAAATGTTTTTTTAAAATATGTATTTTGTCAGCCTCACAAATAAATTTCGACAGACGATGTTCAATGCAAGCAATGTGGAAGACTTGTTCATTTGGATTCAGTCTAGGTCAAGTTCAAAATATAAATCCAAATACAAAATAGAAATGTATGTTTGTTTGTACTAATTAAGATACAACCAGTGTCTTCATTTTGTCAAATTTGAATAACATTTTAATTAATGACTAGAATGGTAATAATACAATAAAACTTTTGTTTGTTTTTATACATAAAGCAAAAATACCTAACAAATTAATTAATTAATCATCTCAATTTTAAATTTCAAGTCGCTATTCGTGTAAAGGTAAAATGTTTGCTTTTCTCATTCTCTGGTTCACTCTATCGTTAACTTAAAAAAAGACAAAAAACATTATTCCAAACAAATATATACAATAAATCCGTAAAAAAGTAGGCTTATTTTTATCAAAAATACTATAATTACAATATTTTAGCAATGAAAAGAAGTCAATATTTTCCATTAATCTACATTTATTTTAGATGGTGTTCATTTTTACCGCGCAAATTTACCTCGTACAGTTGGCAACGCTGCACCATTAACGCAATAGAGAACTTGAATGATCCGGCTCGTCTTAGGTGCTCGTGAAAATTTTTAGCTTATTGAAGACAAGTTTTAAATTCAATCTTAGTGAGTGAAACGTCAATCACCAAACAACTTCATGGATCGTATAAAACTGTAAGTAATAAATTACATGATTTTTATAAATTCGGTGGTTATTCGTCCACGCTGTTTCATGGATGTAATGTAAGATGTTGAACATACGTATAACGTAGTTAATGATTTAGTTTTTTCAATAGTGAAATCAATTGTCATATTGTTTTAATTGTTATTTTGTTAGCAACAATAAAAAATTTTAGGTTATATAAATTCACGTGGTCAATTTCACTTCGAAAATAGTTTGTTTTGATTTGATTGTATGATGTTTATTTTGAACACCAAAATAAACATCATTGATGTCCATTGCTGTTCATCTCAACAATTTTCGTAATTTGCAATTAACTAGTAAATAAAATAAGCAGACCTGGAGTGAAAAAAATAACGAACAAGAATCTGAGTTTGTTTTGCTTATTTATTTTTTTTTCAAATCAATTTTGGTTGGCATTGGTTGGTTTCAAATCAAGTTGACATTGTTTTTTTTTTAATTTATTAAGTAAACAATTATTTGTTATGACAAATTAAAATATAATTTTACAGCTTAAACGCTGGCTACCAAATATGCCATTATTACCTTCCCGGAAGAAGAAGCAGAGAAAAAAGTTGTGGAAGCAGTGCCTCGAAATTGGCTGATTGACAATAAGAAAGATTGGTTCTGCATGTACCCCAATAAAGACGCGTACGACAAGTTGCCACGGTACATCAGAAACTGCAGGACGCCGGAAAAAACGTGGGAAAAGTTTCGAGTGGAAATTTTGAGTGAATGTTGTGAGTATTGTACAAATGTTAACCGATTTTATTAACTCTAATTATTTAATTCAATTATTATTTATTGAATTACATTAACAGGTGACTACAGCCAAGCGATAAGACGACTTGAAAAATCGTATTATACGACTAATGTCGAATCTTCTGATATAATCTTCCGTTTGTAAGACAAATGGTTCAAGGCTTTGTCAACAACGCAAGCATCTAAAGAGTTGAAAAAGATCCCCTCTTTCAAGCCCAACCTACAAGTGAAAAGTATGTATACAAAATTATATACCTTTATCTATATATGTAGAACATCAATTGAATTTGTATATTTTGTTGCGCTTAATTTTTTATTCTATTATAGTTATATATAATAATCGTTCAATATGTATTAAAGCACCAGAACCGCTTATTAAAAAGCGAAAAGTGACTCATCAAGACTCAGAGAAGATAGCTGACGATGGAAATCAGATGAAAAACCAGTATCACCAAAAGGTATTATTATGACTTGACTTAATTAATTTTTTTATTTGACAAAAGAAAAATTATACATATAGTACAATTCAGTTCAATCTTTAGTTTTTGTTCGCTTCAAGTTGACTCGTATAAAAAATAACATTTGTGTAAAATTTAATCATGTTCACTATAATTGAGAAGATTAAACAAATATTATATTTTGCAGAAATTTTGAGCACTGATGTGGATGAACGACGTGATTGGTCGTCGCCTTTAAAAACCTCTTTCCGATCGTCATTTCCAAAACGATTTTCGAAAGGTAAAAATCTGTCTTATTTTACATTCCTCTAACACGAAATTTTTTACTTTTACTGTTCTAACGATAACCAAATTTTTTCAGATAACAGTTTGACTTCCATAAATGCAAGGAAATCCAGTACGTCGCCTTTTTCTATCACTCCTAATAAGTGCCGCGAATTTGGACGAAACCAATTAAAAGGTAAAGTTGTTTGTATGTATATTACGTCACTATTTTAATTTGATGAAACTCCAAAATTAATCTATCAATCTTTTTGCAGCGATGACTTCGACTCCTGTGACAAAAAAGAAATCAACGAGCGTTACGCCAAATTTAAAAATCTCTCCGTTTATGTCTCGCCAAAAACGAAAACGTATAATATCTGTTTCATTTGAAATGTGGATATTTTCCATGCAAAATGGTATAAATTTATTTTTTTTTTTTTCAAAAATTTATTTAAATTTTAATCTTCCATTTCGAATTTTAGAGAAAACTCCTAATCGCCTTTCTAACTCACAGAGCGAATCAGAATGGTCCCTGAAATATGCTCGTACAAGTCTTACAGCAGGTGAATAATATTACTAATCAAGTAGATTCTGATTATATCAAATTGAATTAACGTTTTTCTTGTTTCAGGTAACCATCAAATAAGAGGCAAAGAAAGAATTTTGGAAAGCTCTAAAAGCGACGAAGAATCAGCAAACACTCGTTCAAGCTTCGAACAATTAGGTAATTATATTTTACTTTTATTCAATAAAATACATGTTCTCAATTTCTCATGATATGAAGGTTTTTTTGTTTGAATAGGTAAAATTGTCAAGGCTGAGATTGGGACCGCCATCAAAAAATTGACCGAAAACATAACAAGTATGAAACGCAGCCTTCAGTACGACTTGAACCTAAAATTTGACAATCTTTTGTCAAAGCTGACCACAACGCTGCCAACCTTGAAGGGAAAGACTTTGGCTGAAATAAAAGATAATTTTGGCGTTATCCTCCCAATTAATGATTTAGACGTCTTCGAGCAATTTGATGCAACACTGGCTAAAAATTTAAACATGAAGCAAAATTTTGTAAGTCTTTTTTATTAACCGTTTTCATAAATATCTTAATATCAGTTGTAAAATAATATTACGACTATGTTTTAGATTGATTTCTTGGATGTGAAAACAAAAATGTATTCGACCCTTAAGGAAACATTGGGAAAAGTCTTGTCCGAAGTGATGACGAAAAACGTCCAACTTTGTTACAGTGGGTGTGGCAAAAAACAAAAAAATGTTGCGAAAAAAAACTTCTCGAAGACCATCATTTACAAACTCATTGAAAGTATGTATATATTAAAAAATATGATTAAAATTTTATCGCACTTATTTATTTTACATATTCACATTTTTGATATGATTTTTTAGGTGCACTTGTTCTACAGTTCAAAAAGTCAGACAAAGAAGTGTTGTCAAAAACTAGCCGTTGGTTGGCTGGGGCGAATGATCACGAAGGAGGAAAGGTAAACCGCGCAAAAGTGTCAATAAGCGACAATTAAAAAAATCGCTACAATTGTTCAATAATTGCGAATAAAAATAATAAGTATCTTTTATTTTTGTTATCAAAAAACGTTTACATTTAAGCTGTAAGTGCGATGTGATTTATTATTTTTATTTAATAAATAATGTTTGAACTATAATTTTTGATGATTCAATTAAAACTTTTAACCCTATAGAAATAACCCTGGGCTTCATTTGGTTGCCACATAATTTTTACGCTGGGCAAATATTGGGATTGGTTTGGGCAAATGCTGACAATAAATATTGGGCCAATACCAGCATTAGGTATTGGCCCAGAGTAAAACATGGTCACATTTTGATAACGGCCCAACGTTATATGCGTTATATGCGTTATATGCTGGCCTTAGCTATACGATAACTGAAAAACTGCGAAACATGGGCTTAGATGTACCGCATTGTTCTAAATTTCTGTCACAATGGAGAGATGTTCGAAGGGAGAAAAATTTGTTGATTTGTGCGAAGGAAAAAAACAACGAGTTCGACAAATAAAAAAAAGGCAATAGCTTAAATGGAATAACGAATCAGAAATGAAGAAGGTTGTACGTACGGTGCAGGTCAATTTTGAGAATAGTTCTTTTGTATTCATGAGTTTACAAACAAACATGTTGTTAATAAATATTACAACTGTTCTTGTAGTAAACATAATCAAAAATTATACGTTCAAAGAACTGTATAGTATTGTATAAAAAATGCAATCGAAATTGCATATAAATTTCTAATTTTATACAATTTACAATTGAATATTGTTTTCGTTCGTGTATAGAATTGTGATAATCATGTTTTTCAACATAAAAAAACAATCTTTATGTTCTATTCAGTTGTATTTTCAAACTTATATGTATCTAATTAAAAAAACCTGATTTTCTATTTTCACTAGAAATCTTTCTTCTCTGACAGGTTTGCATATTTTTGCATAAAATTTTGCAGTTGTTGATATTTTTGTATGCTTTAAAAAATAGCGAGTGCGATTACAAAAATTTTTGTTTTAAAGCGGGGTACGAAAAATATTTTAGGGGGGGAGGGTGAGGGGCCCCCCATTTTTTGCCAAAATGTTTCTTTTGACATCCACATTTAAAAAAAAAATTCAGCCTTCTACGTCCATTCCGTCATAGAGTTGAATTTTCACCTTAGTCTCTCCTTAAAGAATGGTTTCTACACATATTTAAATTTGAGTCGAATTAACCGCGCTCCACCAAGCGCAACCTAAACAAAATTCAACAACCGACAATTTATTTCATTAGTTTGAGATAAAACTAAGAAATGAAAAAACTTGTTAAAAATACATTGTTTGAGAAAGTTATTTGTTCACTTGTGAACTTTTTTTCACATGTGTATGAGTGTAGGTCACTCGGTGTGAGGGGTGTTGCTCGTGTACCTCTGTAGGAGGTAATTTACCCATGTGTCCGTATGCCCGTGCAACTTCATTTATCCGTGTGCCCGTGTATCCGTGCAGTTTCATTTGCATGTCTGCCGTGCAAGTTCAGCTTGCTCGTCCGCCAGTGCAATTTGTATATGTGTATATATTTGTGTATATACCTTTGAATGTTTTTGGCCCGTGTATGTTTCTGCCCGTTTAAGATATTGATACCCGTGCGGGATATTTGCATATGTGATTGTGTAATTGTGTCAGTGCTAACGTGTAAGCTTATGTGCAGTTTGAAACTTCGCGCCGAACAGAACGCGAGATACCGTTCCTATATCCCACTTCTCAAATTCATGTCGTAAAGCGCACCCAAATAAACTCATAAACTCATAAAAACTCATAAAAAAATGACATTTGCAAAACCGTTTCACAAGAATAACAATCAAGACAAAAAAGAGACGATTAAAATTTATATCTCTCGTTCAAACACACTTCCTTAAACATTGATTGTTAATATAAATTAAAAAATATTTTCCTTTTTTTATAATCATAATATAACTGACTCTTTTCAACACAATTGTTATTTCATTTCAAAATCAAGATCTAAATTACCGAGTCACCGTCAGATGTGATTAGTAAAATTGTTTATTTTCTAATGCGAAAATTATTCCTTATCGAGCAATTTAAAAATTTGGATACGTGATCTTGACTTACTATTGTAAGTAATTTCATTTTTTTAATAAAGTTACCGAAAATCGATTGAGTCTTTTGCTTTCAAATTGTAAGTAAAAGCATACAGTTTAAAAAAGTAATGGCGGTACTCAACAAAACTAACAAATGTACCGTCCACCTCGCACATTAGATAACGGATATGTAAAGGTATATTTATGTCGTGCAACAGTTTTTTTCTGAAATGTTTAAGTAAAATTTCCACGATTTTTTTATGTCAATGAGATAACGCAGCACTGCATTGCTGTTTTTTGACATACCACTAAAAGATAAATTTAATTTTATTGTGTTTAAAAGTGCGAAAAACGTATAAACTAGTAGAAATTTTAAAACTGCTACAACTTCAATAACAATTTATCAATGTTCATGTTTTTTTTGAAATTAATCAGTATGAAATGAATTTTATGATTTTTATGAGAAATCTGTACGTTAACAGTCGATTCAGATCTTTAATTTGCAAAAAAGTAGAATTTTTTTCGTTATAAATAGACGAAGCTATAGCACTTTGAGAATTGTCAAATTTTCGACCAATTTAGGGTGTTACGTAATGCCTATCATTACGTTAAATAATTCATAAAAATAAAATGTTCAACTCAATTAATATACAATAATTCTACAATAAGACATCAGGAATAT